>JABSTB010000146.1:0-58931 GCA_013756995.1 Neonectria neomacrospora
TGACCCCTATAGGCTGCCGTAGCCGCCTGGCGCCACAGCGTCCGCTAAGACAGCACGGAGCACACTGAGTGCCAGGCACACGGAGCAGTGCATCACTTCGACTTCGCTGCCAACTAAATAAATATTCACTATCAAGGTTTGGAAAGGGCGCTCAAACAGTCACGGGGACGGAGCTTCGTGGAAATATGGCCTCATCTAAACCGGGAAACGAGCACGGAGCATACAGTTGGATCTGAGATTACTGCGTCCTTTCGCCTTTCGGCGCTTCGTTGTCAATAGTTTTTCTTAGCGTATTGACTTGCACTTCTATCTTGCTTCTTGGTCAAGATGCCGACGCTAGTTGTTCTTATTTTAGCTTAGTACAGCTGTGGCAGCGCCCCTTTACCCAGCTCATCGATATCCCCGAGCGCAAGCAATTGGGAGAAATGGACATTGTTTCGTTTCGAGCATCACAACTCTTGTTGTTGCGCGGGCATAATGAAGCTCCGAGCTGTGGTTTCATTGCTCGCGGCTATCCAAGCTACCGTTGCATCGCCTTCCCAGGCCCAAGCACGTTGCCCAGTCTCACGTACGTATTAAGTCAAAGTGTGACTCGAGGCAAGCAAACAACACCATGCCAAGCGTTTTGAAACGAATTGGGTCTGAATACATCGGCGTCAACTCGAGCATTACTTTGCTGCTGTCGTGGTTCTGCTCTCGGATTTCCCGCGAATCAAGCTTTCGCCACAATTATTCCTTGCTGATTTTCCAACTGTGTTGGTGGCGTTTCCCGTTGCGGCGAAAGGGGAAGCTGAGAACAAGGGGTATTTCACTACCGTGCTTTGCTTTTCACGCTATTCGCACCTCTGCGGGGAGGCTAGGAGATTTTGGCCCGCTCAGAGTCCTGACCGCTGGTAGCACCAAGAGGCGCTGTTCCTAAATGGAGCCGTTTACGAAGGTGGTGGTGCTACGAGGCTGCAATATGCCATGCGGCCTCATCCCCACGTCAAGCTCTTGAACACCGCTAGTAGCATTGCTAGGCAAATTGTGCTAGTGGATATAACGATGTCTTCTTGTTATATATGCAGGTCGTGCAGCATGGCCTCACCCACCCTGGTGCCCAATCTTCTACCCTCTTTACTTACTTCAGTCATTCTTTTGGTGTTTCTGTAAGCCATGTTCCCGACCAGCACCAGCGGCATCCTGTTGCTGCAAGCGACGACCTTCTTCACGGGCGCGCTTGGCTTAACGCTGCAGAAGCGTGGAGGCAGGTGCAGTGGATCTTGCAGCACCGATGACGACTTGGTTCGACTGCTCTCATCAGAGGACAATCAGGCCGAGGCTCTTTCCTTCTGCAGCGACTACATTGGCCTCGCTGCTTCAACTGCGGAAGCTACTGTCACTCCCACTGTGTAAGCTGAGCCTGAGTCTGCCCGGTCTTGCCGTGGGAATGCCACATGAGACAAACTGCTAACAGTGCACCCGATACGCCAGCTTCGAAACCATTACCGAGACAGATCATATCGTTGTCGTGACTACGCAAGTCAACACTATCACCATTGCCCCTGTTTCATCACAGGCACCGGCCAAACGCGATGAAAACCCCCAGTATCCAGACTGGCTGCCTCAGTCATATCCAGCAAGCCGGGTGTCTTCTGCTTGCAACTGCCTCAGCATCCCCATGTCCGTGGTTAGCAATACTGTAACAGCAGAGGCAGTTACTCTAACCACCGCAGTTACCGTCACAGAGACAGACGTGTCTACTTTCCTCGCCACCGAGACGGCAATCGCAACCGTCCCTAAGGCACTTGGAATCCAAGTGTTTCGCAAGGATACTGGGGCATCTGTCGGATACCTCTACTGGAGTAACGGCCCCGCCATCACCACAACCGTAACAGCAGCGTTCAAAATCAACTTTTCGCTCGCCAAAGGCACAACTTATGGCGAGGCCCTGCGTATCACTACGGAACTCAGCACAGACAGTGCTCTCGGTGTCCAGATGGGAACCGGATATTAAGTGCAGAGTTCCTCTAGCAGTCCCTCGGTTTTCTGATATGTTATACAGTGGTTCGGTACAACTCGTGGCATACAGTAAGTATTCTCACCCCACAAAGAGTGGCTTTCCTTTATGATATAGGAACCTAACCGTGCTCATTATAGCACCACCCAATTCGCTTCCAGTTGCTGCCAACAATGAACTATATGCATCAGACATTGTAAGTTCCTCTAAACCCACGCTCTACTTCAAGCTACGGACTCTAATATCTATATGTGTAGTGGACGATCAATACAGAGACGAAGCAGATTGCAGTGAAGTGGATTGGAAGTGACTCATCTAGTAAGTTCTCGAATTTTATTATTACTAGTTTGCAGACTAATTAACGACCTGTAGTTACCTATGCCCCGATCTGGAGAGTGGGGGGACGTGTATATCCAGTTACTGATCTTGCTAGATTTAATAGCGCAACGGGAGGGGTAAGTAGCTCCAAGTATGAGGTTACCTTTCAGTACTTCGAACTTCCTTGATACTACTAGGCCATCTACTTCCTATATAGTTAGCTTAACACACTCGGTATCATGGTTCATACGGTGTACTTGTAGACATTCAGTGATTTATGTTCCAGTGTGAATGCTCCCAGCTAGCGAACAGATACAGCAATGACATAAACAAGCCTCATAACACCATCCAGAAACTACTGTTCTTGAAAGGCACTGAATCTTCTATACCAGTTTTCTGGGACTGAGTGGGTAATCTCCCACAGCGAGGAATACCCGTGTCAACGGCGTCAGTGCTTCCGTTTGGGCAACGAAAGCTGAGCCACGACTACTCAATAGTGATGGATGTTGTTAAATAATTTAACACAATGAACCCAGAAATTAATTACATATACAGCAACCAAGACCACTAGCGTTCACCAAGCCACAGCACATTACTCAAGCAGCCCCTTTGCCCTCAATCGCCATCTTCCTAAATGTAGCTTCAAAGCTCTTAAACATCTCCCTCTTTTCACTTTCGATACCATCCCCTCATTCCTAGACTAGCTTGATAATGATCTCGTCATTAGACGTTCCTTCTTCGGCCGTCATATGCATGTAGGGCCTTAGCCATTATAGATCACTACTTAAAGTGATAGCTCTACCCAGTCTATAGCAGGGCACGCTTCTCCCTTTCTTTATGCTTTAATACACATTCTGTCTGAACTTCCTACTTTACTCAAGCTGTCACAGTAGCCTCTTATTATTATCTTCTTATTCTAATCACTTGAGTGTATTTAGATGTATTATATCTACTGCCCTGAAGAGAGATTATCATAATCCTATTGCTGGTTTTAGTTTATTTTGCGTTTCCCCTCCCTCTTTAATCCTTAGTAATGATAACTTAAGTAGTGGGTTTGTTCTGCACTAGGTGTGTTTCTCACTAATAAAATGGACATTTAATACTTGGTTTATCTTCTTAATTAGTCTAATTTTCTTAAATTCACTTTAAAAATAATAATACTATAGTCATAAATAAGTACGTAAAATAGTTAAAGATAATCTTCATAATCTTTAATATAATATAAGAGTTTTATATACTAGTATAGTTATAAGTTTAGACTCTATTCTAAGTATATATAATAGATCACCTCTTTAAGTATTCTATTAATTTAAATAATACTAACTTCTCACACTTTCCTACTCAATAGGATGGATTATGAGAGCCTCTATATCGCCTACTAGATCCAGGATAGATATATACGCTGACGCAGCCACCTGAATCTCAGCTTGGAGCTAATCATATCATCGTATCTATGGTTGACCCTTTGCTTGAGCAAGAGTATGAAACAAAGGCGCAATGTGAAAGTGGGAGCAGTAATGCCAGCGAGGGTGAATCTGAAGATGACACACCCCGGCATCAAGAATACAGACAGCAAACAGGTCTTGATAACGAGGCGTATCTATTATATGAATAGACATGATTCTTTTGCTACATTGGATTATGCCATTATTTAAGATTGCAGTACTCTTCTAGAATCTCACTGAATCAATAATCGTACACCGCAATACCAACATCCTTCTCATTCCCAATATAGAGTGGCATGCATGTCAGCCTGGAGAGGCGCGACAGTTAGGCATTTGTTTCGCGGAGGAAAAATGACGAGCGGTAGTTTGCAGCCGATGAGAGGGTGCTTTACTTCATTTTCAAAGAAGGCACAAGCCGTAGCCTTGAAAGAATCGATATTCAAGTCTCGCTAAGGACTTGAGCCGGCCATGCTAGGCTTTTTTGCCAGAAATTACCGAGGCTGCTTGATACCAGATGGACTATAGATGACCCGGCGTCCCCAAAAACCCAGAACTGCCGGTACCGGTGCAGGACTGCCGCATAGTACGCAAAGACAACGAGTGCCTCTGGCTGGTGCTGGTGCAAGGCGTCGAGGTATTCTACGGGGATTATTAGCGGCCAGGCCATGACCGCATGCGCACCCACGTCGATTGCATCGGGATGCAGCTTGGAGATGTCGAGTGACCACTGCACGTACTTCAACGCGGTTTGACAGGACTGAACAGATGCAGATTCCGGATCTAGTGACTTGAAGAAGCCACTCAGCTCCTCTGTCT
Source organism: Neonectria neomacrospora (assembly GCA_013756995.1). Classification (NCBI taxonomy): domain Eukaryota; kingdom Fungi; phylum Ascomycota; class Sordariomycetes; order Hypocreales; family Nectriaceae; genus Neonectria; species Neonectria neomacrospora. The sequence continues at coordinate 4,579 of JABSTB010000146.1, forward strand.
CGGTGCCCGGCGTTTGTTTGTCGACTTGTTCGCCTAGATCTCGAAAGTATAGCAGAGGCTTCAGATTTGATTCAAGGATGACGCCCCAGGACTCGTTAATGACGGTTCGGACGCCACGATGAAGACGGGCGTAACGGATAAAGGCCGTGAGGAATGTATCGAGGTCGGCTTTGTTGTTGCTGAGTGTTTCTCTCAAGACGTGGATGCCGAGCAGCGAGGCAAACACAAATGTCGGCATGCAGTTGGAGTCTGAGTTTGCATCTTTGGCCCTGTTGAAGAGCCCCAAGGCACGAGTCTGCAGCTCGGTGGCCTGGTAATGATACTGTGATGAATTTGAAGTGTCTTTGGTTGAAAGATGGAGTGCTGACAAGGCGAGAAGCTGGTCTAGAAGGTAAGGTGCTGTGGCGGCGCTGTCGATGGCGATGTCAATCATGGGTCGTATCTGCCCTTGAAGCCCCATATACTCTCCCATGTGGCCTTCAGCGTGGTGGAGAAGAGCCATGTGGATGACGGAGAAGGGAGATCCAGCACTGTAAGATGCCGATTGCAGGCCACTCTCCCTACTCCGGGTCGAGGCGCAATCGCCAGCCTCGTTAGTCCCGGGGGCGCTCACAGCCGGGCTGGGCGAGGGGACGCCGGGAAGGCTCGGCGGCTGCGGGAATGAGCACACCCTCTCGGCCCTGAAGCAATGGGAGCATTCGGGCCGGCCCTGGTCACATCTGATGTGGCGCTTCTTGCACTCGAAGCAGCCGTTCCTCGACTTGCGATGGGACCGCCGGGGCTTGGCCTGTGGAGCCATGGGCTAACTCGGGAGAGGAGATGACGACCGGCCACGATGGAGCGAGTGTGGTGTGGTTTGGTGGCTAGGGAATACGTGTATTTTCCGGCGAGTGATGCAGAGAATGCGAGGGGGCGACCTATTGGCATTATAAACCAGGCAGAGACGTTGGAGGAAACGAAGGCAGGTGTATGGCCTCAGCACGAGTCATGCAGGCTAATGGGTGCCGATTCTTGGCACTCCGCCCCTTCATATAGATTCGTCTGCTGTGCCCCATTTGGGATCCGCTAATACACGTATTTGTCGGGCTGACAAGGGTGAGCGACAGGGATGAAGGGAGTTGCATTTGATATAAGTGCACGAGGAGCTGTCCATGTTCCAGCATCCATCACGATCTGGCTTCAAGTTGGATCGTGTTTCTTTCCACAGACCTTCTACTCCACCTCTGAGCCGTACCCAAGACGGCCGAGTCTCTGTTCCTTCGTTCTCGTCGTTCACCCACCGCTTTGTCTCTTGAGCAAGTCCGATATCGATTGCCAACCACCAACAACCGCGTCTCTACCGTCACCATCACCATCTCGACACCACTCATCCCGATCAGCTCGCAAAAATGCCAGAATTAAAACCTTACCGCGGGGATTACTACCTCTGGCACTACATCCCCTCCGTCCCAGCAGCAGGCGTCTTTGCCGCCCTCTTCATACTATCCACAGCCTACATTGTGTGGCGTACCATCAAAGCTAGGACTCCCTTCTGCAGCGCCTTCATTATCGGCGGACTGTGTAAGCATGATTGCCTTCATTCCTCTGGCCCTGCTAACCTCTACAGTCGAGATCGTTGGCTACTGCGCTCGCGCTGCGGCTGAGACAAAGACCGACCAGCTCATGCCGTACGTTATCCAGAGCATCTTCATCCTCCTCGCACCGGCCCTCTTTGCCGCCTCGGTTTACATGGTGCTTGGGCGGCTGATTCGAAGCCTTGGCGCCGAGAGGCACTCTGTCGTTCCCGTGCGGTGGCTCACAAAAATATTTGTTTGTGGCGATGTCGTCTCCTTTATTGTTCAGGGGACCGGCGGCGGCGTTATGGTCACGGCCGACAACATGAAGATGGGAGAGTATATAATCTTGGGAGGGCTGCTCGTGCAGATCCTCATATTTGGACTCTTCACTGTGACAGCATCCATCTTGCATGTTCGACTACGTCAGTGGCCCACGGAAACTTCTCTTGACAATAATGCGACTTGGAAAAGCACCATGGTCATGCTGTATGCGATCAGCTTTCTGATCATGGCGCGTTCCATATTCCGAGTCATCGAGTACGCTATGGGATATAACAGCTATCTTCTCAAAAATGAGTGGCCGCTATACGTGTTTGACGCCGCCTTGATGTTTGGCGTTGTCGTCATATTCGGCTGGAGATTCCCAGGCCACCTGAAACCGAAGAAGGCTGACGACTTAGAACTGTCTCAAGGAAGGCGCATCGAGTTTCAGGACGGCTACTATGCCAATTCGGAGTTCAGGTAGACTACGCAGCGGGGGGTTTATGTAGTGATTTTGTCCTTGGACACAGAATGGAAGTTTTCCGCCATGTTTGTAAATGTCGTATGAGATCATAAGCGAGCCGAGTTTTCTAGTCGCCAGTAGGAAACAACTCTGTAATAGATGACGGACCCAAAGTGCACGCACTGTTCTGTAGCAAAAGAGGACGAGGGAATCCTTTTCGGTTACTTTAACCAATGTTGCGTGATCATGCAACTTTGGTACCCAAGAGTTCGTCTTCTACTCGAAGCAAGTTGCGTACTGGTTAACTGTTTATTTATCCACCACCTTGAGATGATGATATCTAATGTGAATGCCGTCTCCTGCCTAATCGCTGAGATAGACAATATTTTATTACGAGGACACATCTAGACAAATGGACTACTCAAAGCCATCGAAGGATTCGCCTTGTGGTTGAGTTGACATGGTGATTCACGCCGGAATGGCCAGTATACAAATCAGATGCGCCTGCCAGTGTGCTGTCTGCAATCCTTCTACCAGCTTAACTCGGTGATATTCTCATTTCAAATGATCAAAAGCCTCCATCACATATTGATTGGTTACACCAACCGCAAGCGCGCGCTGTGCAAAGAATAAACCTTCCTCATGTCTTGCCTGTTGTATCGCACGCCGCGTCTTTGACTTGGCAGCCGTCCACACGCTCTTATAGATGCCTTGCAGCGGATATGTAGCCATGCCCATGGTTGCTTTCACCATGATCTAGTTAGTATTCGAGTTCCCATAAGACTATTAGACCAGGCACAGGGCCTTACCTTTAAAAAGCTTGCTGGAGATGCCGGCAAGACCTTTGCCGACTCCCTTGACTGCTCCGGCTGCTCCTCCTTGTTTGGCTCCTTGGTACGGTAGTACAAAGACGTCAGTCACTCCGTCATATACCCCGTACGTAAGGACCTTGGCTCCAGCTACAGTCCCAGATTTCCAGTCGTGAATGGCGCCATAATCTCGGACCTCCTCACCGTACAAGCGAGGAACGTTTCGAAGACCCTCTGTGAGTGCAAAGGGGATGGTTACCAAGCCACTGGCGTAATGGCCGAAGAACCTTCCGACGCCCGAAGCTGAGGCACTGGCTGCAGCTTCCATTCCGTTCATACAGCTCCGTCCCCCATTTGGCTTGAGCTGGACCTGAGAAGTGTCATCTCGGGAGGAACGGGGCAGTATCAACTGCCTATCCTCGGGCTGCAACGACGGGGCTTTCGCGTGTTTCTGGTATGCCTTGACCGGCTTGACGAGGATGTCCACGGCATCTCGGAGCAAGTCACTGCCAACTCCGGCGGCGGCTGACATGGTGCCAGTGAACGGGTCCCACCTTCGAGTCTCGATGATGATCTGGCGGGCGGCGTGCCTACATAAGCATAATAAATTAGCCGGTCCTTTCGATCACCAGGGTTGACATGTAGGAAGGATCCGCAAGGACGTACATTTTTAGTTTCCGCACATCGAGCTTCAAGTGGCTAGAAAGAATATGGGCCGCGACGTTGGACAGCTTGAGCGAGTCGTGCTTGCCTCGGTAGACCCAGGATGCAGGTTGGCGCTTGATGATGTCGCATTCGAGCTCCTTTACCGGGAGGTTTGCGTGGAATGATGCCACTGCGGCTTTGACCCCCGATTCCGTCTTCATCTTGGCTGCGATGGCTTGTGCCGCGCTCACAACGTCAGGCTGGAGGCAGAACTCGATTGCGTCGGAGAGGTTATCTGCATTGAGAGATTTGTGAGGGATGGGTTTAGGGCCCGCACCAGCAGATGCAACCATGTCTCCCCAGAATGGTTGGCTGTGATGAAGTGGATGGTTAGCTTCTGGAGAAAGTTGTGAGACAGACTTTTCAAGGCAACTTACTCGCCAAAGAAAGGAACAATGGTCGTTGGTCGTCCGTTAAGAAGACCACAGGCCGTTGTTCCTGCACCGCCGTGGTGAATGACTGCGGCCACATGACAGAACAGCCACTCATGGGGGCAATCATCCAAATACATGATGTTGTCAGTCTCGGGACCCCCGAGCTTACTCCAGCCTCTTGATATCAACGCCCGCGCCCCGGTCCTGGCAACTGCTTCGATCAGGATGCGGGACATCTTTTCAGGATCGTCAATGACAATGCTCCCAAACCCGATATAGACTGGCGGGGCACCCCGTCGGAGAAAATTGTCGAGTGCCTGCGGGGGTGTATAGTCTGGAGGTTCCCGAAAGAAGAAACCACAAACATCTAAATACCCAAGTCAGCATGGATGAAATTAGAGAGTTGGCTCCAACGTACCTATGTGTGAGGCCCAGTCTGATGGCTTTGGTACTAGAGCAGGAGACCAGCAGTAGGTGAAAGGGATGTTGAGTGTTTCTGCCAGTCAAGGTCCCTCTGAGAATGCCACGGGCTCCATGTCGGTTGCATGTCTCCATTCGTTAATAACATCTCCAAGCCTATTAGTCCGAGTTAGACCTAAACGTCGGTGCTAGAGGTTACATCAACTTCACCTACCCCTGCCAAGTCAAGAACTCAACGATGCCATACGATATGTAGTTGGCCGTCTGAGGCTCGAGGCCCGAGGCCTCCCCAAGCTTGATGTTTGCCAGTGGGTGTGGAAACTCCCGTGTACTAGTCCACGGCATGGTAAACATTAGATGTACCGGAATACCAAGCACCTGAGCGCAGTGTATGTGGGCAAAGCTGGGAGGATTGGCGATGATGGCAGTAGCAACGAACGGAGTCGACGTTGCCGGGTCGGGAAGGATACATGCGTCCCAAAAGCCATTCAGCATCTCCCTCATCATCTTTCGCTTCTTCTGAACATCACCCGCTCGTAGGCTTTTCATGCTGGGGATCAAGCCTGGGTTCCTCACCATGTACGACATCAGCTCGGCCGGGTCACCGCCCACGGGGTAGAACTCCAGGCCAGCAGAGCGTACAAAGGAGTCGAATACATCGTGTGTTGCTATACGTACTCGATGGCCATGCTTCTGGAGCTCGCAGCCAAGGGCCACAAATGGTTGTACGTCGCCACGACTACCGACGACTTGGATGACGATATTGAGGTTGACTGGGAAGGCGGTTGACTTGGCATTTCGGACATCTTCGGCGGTATATGCCGGGGGCGCTGCAGTGGGCTTTGGATCTTCGACAACGGGAGGCTTGAAATCCGGGAGGAAGACGGAGAGAGACTTGACGACTCGCGAGTTGAGGTGAAGGTCGACACGACCATCATCTGCCACGAAGTCAGGTAAGCACAATCACTACATGGGGTAGTGGAATCCAACCTCTCAAGGACAGGCTCTTGTTGAGCAAGTGGCCAGATGGTGCATCGTGATAATCAGGAGGCGAGTCGGACCAGACAGCATCGTCATCATATTGAGCCATGTTCGTCGGCTGGGGTGAAGATTAGCGGAGAAGCAAAGCCCCTAATTTCACAGTACCATCGGCGCATTATAAATGATTGAGGTAAGACAAACTGTTTGGGTTTGCCTGGTGCTGTGTCCTCGCCACCGCTCTCGAGAAGTGGACTGGGCTGTGCTTTTCCCGGCGCGGGATACGCGTATGAGCGGGGCTCGCCTGAATAGCTTCAATGTCCTGGCTGAGATCCGCTGTTCGAAAGACAAAACAGGGGTGGGTGGGGCTGTTCCATGCGCTACGGCAGTCTAGCTCAGGAACCGGCAATTATCTCGAACCTCCGGGCTTCAGGGCTTCGGGACCGCCGTGTCTTGGGAGGACAGCTGCGCCGACACACACGTCCACTTCTTAACGCATGGATCGCGATGTCTGTGACAAACAACAAGTGCGTGCAAATAGAGATGTGTAGTCTAATAACTTGGTGGGCGACTATAAACACCGATCTGGTTCCTAGACAAATAATTGCCCAGGCGTGAATAATTCCACCACATACGTTTACTATGTCACAGTAGGAGGCGCCTCCAAATTGTCGTTTGTAGGAAGACATGGATGACTTGAGTGCCAGTCGCTCAAATCTGGCGAAGAGTCTATGATTAAGCAAGCTGGCCTAAGTGTCTAATTTGACTGGCCAACGGTTCTAATTCGAATTGAACAACTCCCTCCCATTGTTTGTAACGGCTCTGCCATACTAATCCCGTCTCCCCGTCTCATGTCCATTCCAGGCTTCTAGCCCATTGTGGAATGCCCTGTCGCTCCCCATCACCCCTTTCTGCACAGTTTACCAGTGTCCAGGTCGTAAGTCCACGAATCACTCCCCACGCCAGACTGAACATACAAGCTTTCAGTAGGGTCATACACTCCCTTTAATTGCAGCAAGCGGTTGTAGTTCTCCCCATAAAAGTCCTGCTGGAAGTTTTTGTTGAAAGGATTGGCCTCGTTGATGTATGCGCCAGAGTTCGGCGCCCACTCACGCCACACACTCTCCTGGTTCTCCTCCGTCCACGCGGCCGCAGCCTCCAGCGCCGCCTGAGGACTGACATCTGTTGTGTTCACATTTGCTGCGGCAACCAAGGCGTGAACGTAGCCGCTACGCCATGCCGGATTGAGAGCCCCGCGCATACTTGCATCAACCTCCCGAGGTCCCGGGCCGCCCTGTAGGCCTAGGATCATCGTGGCCTCACGCCCTCCCACCTGAGGCTGCATGATCCGTTCCAGGTAAGCTCGAAGCGTGCTCGTGGAGAGATTGCCAAGCTCGCGACGGCCGAGAAGGCGGCTTGAAATGAGGCTGACCTCTCCGCTAGTGCTAGGGGATGCATTCATGTCGTCAAAGAACGAGATGAAGGTGGGGAAGAGCTTCGGCGTCGAGAGAGTGACTGACAAGCTGTCGTTGTCCCCTTGGATGAGCATGCGGGCCTTGATGGGCTCCAGGAGAGCGTTGAAGTTCGCAGCGGTCATGTTGTACCCAAAGAACTTCTGGGAAAGCTGGATCCCCTTTCGCAGGGGTGATGTCGAAATGCTGGGTATCTCCAAGGTCGAAGCCACGCCGCTTCCCGAGAGCCCAAGGTCCATCAGGTCCGGGATGCTGCTCAAGAGAACTGCGAAGGCATTCCACGAAGCCGAGGCTGCAGGAGAACTATTGGCACTTATGGATAACGACAGAGTGCTTGACACGACGCTGTCAGGGAGAGGATGCGTCCGGAGGACATACTCGGTCACAATACCGTATAATCCGGGGCCACCGCCTCGAATGCACCATAACAAATCCTGGTTCTGATCCTCATTCGCCACCAAGACTTTCCCCTCCGTAGTGACGACCGTCACCTGGAAGATCTGATCAGCGGCCAGACCATACTGGCTGGAGAGAGGCCCATGACCACCGCCTTGGATGAAGCCACCCAGACCAACAGTCTCATCCTGGCCACTGACGAGGGTTCTTCCAACTGCAGCAGCGGCTCGAATCACTTGGCCCCAGTTTTTACCGCTGCCAACCACGAGAACGTTCTCTACTCCATTGCCACCCAGACGTGGCCACAAAGCGTTGAATTCCATCTTGTTGAACTGATGGGTCCAGATCGAAAGCGAATATGCTCCACTAGATCTAGCCACGCGTCAGTCATATCCTCATCACGTCCTAGGCCTTGTATACTAACCTGCCGTTCAGGTCATGCCCTGTTCCTTTGACGACAATCCGAATTTTTCTGGAGCTGGCCCATTTTGCCGCCGTTGCAACTTGCTCTTCCGTAGTTGCATTGACGATGTATTCCGGTAAACCTCCGAGCCGGCATTCTTGGTTGGTGACGTATCCATAGGCGTTTGGTGGCACACAGGAATTGTTAGCCCAGTACGGATAACCGATCGACTCTGGAAGCTGCGCGTGGAAGGCGGAATAGAACCAGTTGTCTTCGATATCCTGGCATGAAACTGACTCGTTGGAGGCGTGCTTGTTGTAACAGACCGAAGCGACCGGGTGCGCCTTGATGAGAGTTCCTCCGATGGACTGGTTTAGTGCGGACCATTGTTCGTTATCCGGCCATGTGACGTCCAACGGTGTGGCCTTGCAGAGCGTTTCGCCAAGGGCCTGGCAGAAGATAAGGGGGGCAAGAAGGAGTTTGGTGTTTCCCAACATGATGGTTCGTTTGCAATATGGGATCTATGGTGTTAAGATTAGAATGAACGGTCATGGGAAGCTCGCATTTATACATGAGAGACCCTAGCGGATAGACGAGAATCATCCAGGTGTATGCCAAGAAGTTGGACGATGTCCCATAATTACGCGTAACATTTAGGCGGATACTGGCGAGAGCGGAGTACCGATGTCGAGGAAACATCTTAGCGCTACATCAAGGCTTATTCCTAGAACAGCATTGACTCAGGAGTCAGGACTACCTTACATGCTAGAACGTGTGATCCACAAGTTGATTGCCATTTTATTGAAAGCAAGTGTCTTTGTTCATTTCTCTGGCATGCTATAGTACACTACGACTAGAGTCAATCATGGTCGTGGATTTCTTTTTTCTTTTGCCTTATTCCATATTCGTAGAAAGATAAAAGCAATGCAGTACATAATATACAGTAAATAACACCGTTAAATACTGGACCCAGTATCAGAAAACACCATAATGATCAATAGTCAAGCACATCTTTTTAGTCTGTACTGATGTCAACCCTTGGGTCGGTCTTTGCAACCCGCCCGGGTCCGTCTCTCTGACCTTTGTAGCCATTCTTGAAAAGACAATAACTATCCAGGGGTAAACAAAATTAGTTACAGTGATATGTATTTATCAAAGCCAACTACTGAGGTACCGCAAGCTTGCGGGACATTAAAACTTCGTCGTCCAGATCTATCTTGGCTCTCAAGGCCAGAAGTACGTCAAATATGTCCCTCACAGCCATTGCCATTACTGCCTAATGCCCACTCTACCGTGGTCAAGCATGGCGTAGCTGTCGGTGTTCTGTGGAAGATTGGCCTCGCTGCCTAACGCAACTTGCGCCACGAGAACGCGGCTTGGGTGGCATAGCGCAAACAATACCGTGACAACAAACATCAAGGTTGAATCCAAAGCGTACACGTATATCTCCTTCTTCATCAGAATGCCATCGTTACCCTCCGCGTACTCGATCATCCTGAAGATAGATCGCACCATGATTAGAATACTGGAGGCGTACAGTACCCAGAGAAACTTCTTCCACGGCGTAACGGTAGCGTAAGATTTTGTGGTGGGCCGCTTGTTGATGCGCATATGAAAAACGACCGTGACAACGATGAAGAAGCCGAAAAACAGGACCTGAATACCAAGCCCCAAAAGAATGACGTTGTTTCCGAGGTTCTGAGACGATTCAGTTTTGGCAGTTGCAAGAATACCGCCACCTAGATAGTGTCAGTGCGTTGTAAGTCAGAATGAAGCTGCTCCGCGTACCTCCGCTTTGGCTGAAGAAAGACAGCACATCGCCCAGAAGGAAGAACTTTGTCAACCACTTCGGCCGGATCATAGAATAGGACTCTGCGCCGAGAAGCCGAATAAGTCGGCCCAGCACCATGTAGATGGCAGCGGCAAAGAGAGTCGGCCCCAGAAGCGTCAACAGGCTCTGAACAAGGTACGGATTCAGTGTCCAGTCGGGAGTTTGCTTGGCGCCAATGGCCCGACCGACGTGTCCGGCTGCTTCAACTGGATGGAAAGAGCGATGTGAGTAGGCTTTTGCTTGGAGGGGGGGGATCTCAGCAGTCTTACAGAGGCATCCGATTAGGAAGGGAATGAAATACCACGCCCTGTTTTTGAAGAGGAGTTGGACATGGCAAGCGGATGCGCCACCGAAAAGAACGACGAAGGCAACGGCAGCAGCGAAAGAAGGGTCGTAGTGGTAGAATTTGAATCCAGTGTCAACAGCCATGGTGACGTTTTAGAATGAGTGACGGTGCTAAGAAAATAAGAAGTGAATAGCTAAGGAACATATACCGGCGAGGATGTCTGGAATATATAAGAATGTCCACCATGGGCATTATTGCGACACTGCTGAGCTGGTGAATAAGACTCCGTTGAATGGTGTGGCCTAATACGTGTATTTGCGGACCTCTTCAATATATTTTTAGGTCCCAGCGCGAGATTGGCCGACAGTGACCCAACAGCTGCCCCTTGATCCTGCCATTGGTTTCATCCCATTGTATAGACGCAGTAAAGGTCAGACTTACGCGTATCTCGTCTATGCAAGATTGAGTGCGCGATCTTAGTTTTAAACCAGCCACCTCCCTAATTCTTCTTCCAGGGTGGTCATCAATTCAATCCCATCAATTTGGCATTCACATTGAGTTGCGTTGACAGCTTACCCATCATTTAGCCCGTGGAGTTGAACCACCTCATCTGCGAATTAAATTGATGGCGTTGAGATGAAGAGGTTGAGCCAGCCGCACTTGTCAAGGAGCCCCCACCCCTAATCTCCCGGACTTCCGGCTTCCTCCTCGCCCTCCCGTATTATAACTTCAACCACATCTTCTCTACTGCATAACCACCGTCTAGTTCTAGACCAGCTGGCTGCACTATGTATACACTATATAGGATAGACAATCCTACTATTGGACGTAACAAGGACCTTGTAGCGTAAGCAGTGCATCCCTATGCAATCGATAAATCTTGCATATCGCGCCTAGTCAGATGCTTAATTGTCAAAATGGAAAGGTGGGAGGCGGCAGTTCAGCGGGCTGTCCAAAACAGGAAGAACGTCATGCTCTGTTGTGTCGCACTTAATTGTATCATTGCTGTGGACTTGTAGAAGTGAGATTACCCTTCGCCTAGGAATCAATAGATTCTTTCGTTATTCTGTTAAATATTGATCACTTTCGGTTCAAAGGAGCCATTGAAACAAATGGGGCAATTTACATTTCTAGGATAAAGCAACCATGATGATCGCTTTGTGTAAGTGCGGTTAAGTGCCCATATTTGATACCAGATTCTAACAATGACATAGTCGTCCTAGCCTCCATGCTCTTCTACGCGGTCGCCATAGCACCCATTGCAAACTACCTCATAGACAGAAAACATCTCCGCAGGTTTCCTTCTCCAACCTTGACCTCAGTGTCACCACTCTGGCGTATGGCTCAGAATTTCAACTACCAAAAGAGAACGATTACCAAGACATCCATCCACCTTGCACTGTGCTGGAGTCGTCCATGCATTCACCAGGCCTCAGTTCGTTGCATAAGCTTACACCTACTGAAGACTTGGCGAACAGTTGGAATAATGGGAGAATGGAGTGATAAGCGATGGGCAGGCTATCCTCAATAAATCATGTTACTGCAATGGTGTGTTGAGATATCCGTCCAAGGTTGAACTTCCACGTGTTATATTGCGATATCTTTCGTGAGGAAATAGATGAAGGAGTTTACCGAATTCTTACATGAGGATGTTTTGATAGAAAACCTGAAATAATCATGGAAGGCAGCCCGGCGAAAAGGAACAAAACAAGTATGAACAGAAAGAACGCCGGGCTCAACAGGAGAGCGTAGAGAGGTCTTAAAATGGGCCGGACGAGCAAAGTTGTGAGCATCGTCACGGGCCATCGCACCCACGGCCGGTCGTCCTTGGCGAGCTGCACGGCCTCTAGCTCTCCGGGCATAACTATGTGCTGGTTGGAAGATTCGGGATCCTCTGAGTTCACAGTGACTTTGATCAGCAAATGATCACCAGCTGTATTCCGAAACGGGGCATTGCTTACCAACGGTCTCCGGTCCAGGCCACCGTGACCCACCAACCACTTCTCTCGTGCTGCCTTTTGCCCTCAACATGGCTGTCGCACTCTGGTGATAGTATGCAAGTGCGACCGGGATAGACTATACTCAAGATGCCTCGTTCTTCTTGGCGTATCCGATGGCAACGTGCAGGCGGTAGAATGTACCCCACTCCGCGTCATTGACTCGGTCAGATGGGGATTTTCCATACCACGCCAAAAGGTTGTCAGCCTCACCTTGGTGTCCGCCACTCAATCGCGTAGTGAGTTTCGGCCCGTCATATCGGCCGAAAGTCAGCTCCCGTGATCGTGTCACATCGACATGTGTTCACGACCGAATTAATTTTAATCTTGTCAGTAACTTTAAAGAGGTAGCGCAACTAGCCGGCTACCCTGAAGAAAATTGGCAATAGTATCGCTCTAGCTTGCACATTTTGAAGAGCCCATAACCTCATTGGACTTGACAACTTTAGGATTGCAGTGCATCTGGCCGGAAGGGCGAATGTGCTTTCAGTACGGAAGGCCTGGTGAGACTAACCAACGTTGCGCAATTACTGTCGAGTCTTGCGACTGTACTACTACAATATCTGCGCACCACAGCAGAGAAACGCCAGAGAAGATGCCCAAGACAGCAACTGATAGATGACGTGGGCAAGAATTATGACTGAATCCTGCCTACTGGTGGCATGTATGCGTGCAGCGTCGCTTAGGTCCGTGGCTGTGCCTTGCGTGCTGGGTTGCAAACGCTCGCGAATGGCGTGAGGCCATGTCGTGATTCCCTAGTCTAAGCCACAGGGGGATGCCTTGGCTACGGCGCAGCAGTAGAAGAAGGGAGGACTCCCATTGACGTAATACAGACTCAACGTGCTAGCGGCGGGTCCCCTGCATATGTACCCTGTCTAAATTGCCACCAGCTGAAGTAGCTGAAGCTTGGTTTTCCTCTGGCTGCCTTGCTGCCTCCGCATCGCTGCCTAGAGGGCTGAAGTGCCTGACCTGGCGGCAGCCCGCTGTTCGAGGTACTTATGACTATCTCTCGACCTTGGTGGCGTCGATATTGAGTTCAAGTCGCGTATCCCCGCTTGCAACAACGACCTTCGCCATGGCTCCACAGGGCCGTCGCTGCGGTCGTCCAAGATCGCCTCTTACTCACGATTATTTCAAAACAGTCAAAACCATCCCAGATGTTCCAATGCTTTGCCAACAGCTCGACTACGAAATCTCCTCCCAGCCGCGACATACCGCCTTCCTCGCAGCCGTCTCGGCCCACAGCGAAATCATTATTCCTTGTGGCACTAAAGGCCCCCAGTTCCTCCGATGGAGGAACAGGGATCATCAGAAATGGTTGATTAGAGGCACCACTGATTTCTTAGACAAATACGGTCATGGAGAATTGTATTGGCCGGAGAACCCGCTGGCTCAAAACTACGGTCAACTGCAATACAAAAAGGATAGGTTTTTGTAAGTCGGTTCATGTGATTACTCTATCGACTTAAACCGCACTGACCTTGAGAGGCAATAGAATACAGCGCACTGTGCTCAAGCTTCTTTTCCAGATTGACCAGAGTTTTAGAAATGGTGACAAGTCCGTGACCAGTTCTGAACAGAATGAGTGCAATCCCCAATCCACCCAGAACGACAATAGTGCCGCTCAGCAGAGTGGCAGCCTTGTCCTGCCTCCTGAAATCGGAAATTTTCGTCACCACAGAGAAGGCACTGCTGAGAATCCGATCAATGTGGAAAGGGCACCACCACTAGGACCACCCGTGTTAGTCCTTGATCATAGAAGACGTTCCTTGTGAGTTTGCAATTTTTGACACTACAAAGGGTTGTTATTTTCTAACAATTACATCCAGGCTCAACGCTATGCCAAGCGCCCCAGGCAGACTCAATAATAATCGTCGTTCATACCAAGCATCCGTGGAGGACGTCGAGGACGACGACTACGGAGAGACGAACAGGACACACATGCAAGGCCAGGATAGAATGTCAAGTCCCGACGAACTCGCGAACCCTGTCAGCCCTTGCATGAACATTCCAAACTCCGGCGTTGGCCATGCTTACCATCGGCAGGACCAGACCAAACTCAAGCGGCCCGCTCAGCCTCCACATGCAGAACACCATCCTCGCGCGAAACGCAACAAGGGCAAAGAGCCCATTTATACGGATCCTGCGACTGTTCTGGACTATTCTCGCCATGGCCAAGGCCAGCCTAGTAGCTTTGCTTCACACAACCCTCGGTGTTATACTTATCCAAGGCAGCATAGCAAGAGGCGGGGACATCCTTCAACCTCCGTTGAGCCAACCCGTGTGGCTAGATCACATCAAAGCGCCGACCCAGATGAATTCCCCCCCTCTGCTCATTTGACGCTTAACCGGAACACTCCAGCACAGGTTCAAGGAACCGAAGATGCCCCGCGAAATGGAACTGCCAGAGAATACTCTCCTGTGCCGCCCCAAAGGGTTCCGACTCTTGACCCTGGCCCCTCCGGGGAGCCTGCAGTGGAGCGCGAGTTTGACTTCACAGCTCCAGCAGGAAGGCCAGTGTCACGCAACAGACGTCAGCGGGGATCGACGAGGCCGCCGATTTCTCTGAGATTCGACATATTTTGCAATGTGCTGTACACGGACGACACGTCTACGCCGTGGACGCCCCCAATGCCCTTCGACGAAATGTCGCTGGCATGGCTGGAGGCGGAGATTCCCCTCCGGCGTGGCTCGCCGGGGTTTGTCTTTGCTCTAGATGTGCCCGGAGTGCCGATTTGTGTTCACAATGTCCTTGCTGGAAACGAAGATGGATTCCAGATGATGCAAACTCACTTTTCTCAGAAGATCAACAGGTTCATAGATATGCACGCCAACGTGAATCAGCGAGTTGTGTTTGAAATGACGATCCGGTGTCTGCGGAATACAGAACGCGCCGAAAGTGGCCGGTACAAGTCTAGCACATTTGGAACCGCCATTGGACGTCTGTGAGCGTCGAATTTTCTGGTACACTTGAATTAAGGGTGTGGAATGTTCATAGATGTAGAAGGCAGCAATGGCAGCCTTTTAGGGCAAGTACTTTTTCGGGGGTACGCAATCGAATTCGTTATTCTCAAACTATACCTACTATTCTTAGGGCCCCCACAAAGGACTAGGCACGAATGTGAGTCTAAATTCGCTATTTACGTGCACTTCTTACTACACTTCTCTGTTGGATGTGTCAAGAAATTCCTGAGGCGTTTATACATTCGGCGACCATGACGGCGACTCTGCCCTGGTGCCGTGTCAGCCTGCTTTATTAGTGTGGCGTTGGAATTAGACTCGAGTGGCTGGCCGTGTTCAACCTGTGCGACCTATGACGTCCGATTTACACAAGTGACCCATCTACGTCTGATGAAAATTACAATTTTTCTGAGCGGGGAGGGCATCAAGGTGAACCCACGACTATATCTGTCCATCCCAGCCTGATTTAGGTTTCCATCCTTCACCGTTCATCCATGATTCCCTTGGCCACCATGTCGTCAAGTAGCTCCACCCAAGACGAGCATCAAGTAACGGCCCACCCCCGACAAGCAGAACCCGACACCGCCATGTCAGCCATTTCAGCCAGAATAAAAGAGGCGGAGCAAAACGCCAGCGAGCAGAGACGAGAGCTCAAGCGGCTCGAGCGAAAGATAAAAGTATCACAACGCAAAATCAATTCCAAGGAGGCTAAGATTGAGATGATGGAAGCGGCACGGCAGGAAGCAGAATCCAAGATACCGTTTACTACTACAAGTGACTCATCTCAGCCCTTCATTGAGAACCCACAGCTCGTCCAGCCTACCTTGGCGAAGACAGATCAAGAGCGCGATGATGCGTACCTCGAAGCCATCAACAAAATCAAGACCAGGTGCAACGAAGTACAGGAAAAGTGGCTCCTGCATAAGCGCGAGTGCGATCGACAAAGCAACCCAGCCTTATCGCTACGGAGAGAAGTTCGCCGGCTCGAGATCGAGCTCAGCCCGTTCAAAGGCATATCTCGACGAGCTTTTGTGACTCCACGAACTATCCTCGCCCGAAGACTCACGGGGCATTTGTGTCAGGGAACCAGGAAAGAGTCTCAATCCTTGCGTCAGTCCACAGACTACTTGAATTTCCGAACACGGCCATCGCTGACAACTCTTACGACTGCCTTACTTGACATGACCATGGACCCAGACCTGAGTCGTCGATTTGTTGACGAAATCCGCGATGATCTCAAGAGAACCGAAGTTCGTAAATGTCTTTCTATTCAAATCTGTGATGGATGCCGTGTGGGGAAATTCCGCTGCTCTAACCAGTTACGATACACGACCCGGATTGACGAGTTTCCGAATATTACGAGCCCCACCTCGTGTTGTTCCAAGTTATTGTGCTCGGAGTGTCTTGCTATGTCGATCGAATCATCTCTGGACAATACCGAATGGTGGAAGTCCCTCGGGTCTAGGTTGCGATTGAAGTGTCCTGGTTCCTGTTCTAGAGGGTCAACTCGGATAAATCATCGTCATCACTTGGAGAGAATTCTCACAGGCCTGGATGACGCCCGCAAAGTGAAGATAATCGACACGTAAGATGCCACCTGAACAGTCTACTATCACTGAATGCCTTGCTAAACACACAGCAGGTATGATACCGCCGTGACTTTGCGCAAAGAGTTGGACGAGTTACGTCCGGTGCCTAGTCCTGCAGCGCTAGAAGTTGCAGCTGCTTTGAATGAACAGTTAATTACCCTCGGAGGCATGCGCTCAGTCCCCTTCCACGAAGGAGAAAACGATGCAGGTGACAAAGACCACCAGCAAGACGAGGATAATCTTATTGGGTTGTGCGACGTGATCTCTCAAAGCGATAGCACGATGAGTATTCCCGTTTTCAAAGGCCTTATCCACCGCAGCGACGAGACGAAGGAGTGCTCAATTTGCACGGAATCGATTCGAGACCTTCGGTATACCTCGTCGGATGACTGGCTAAGTCTCTGGCGGGGATATCATGGACAGGGTATGTGGAGGATCCTCAAGTTTCCAGAGAAGCTTCGGGACCGGTGCAGACACAACATAGATGTATGTTCATCTTGCCTGCAGAGACACCTCGAAACTCAAGTGCAAGAACGAGGCAGAAGCTGCTGTGAAAAGCTTCCCTGCCCGTCGCTTGGATGCGGGCGTGTTCTGGAATATGAGGAAATTCGACTATATGCTCGCGACGCCACATTCAAAGAGTGACTATATTCCCACTAGCTGAGAAACCCCAAATGCTGACATTAGTTGCAGATATGATAAATATCTGACGCTCAACCTTTTGAGCCAATATTCGAACTTCCGATGGTGTCTTGGGAAAGAGTGCTCAAGTGGCACGATATACGACTTCGAAATTAACCCTTGCATTTCCTGCACGGAATGCAAGTTCAAGATGTGTTTCAAACACCAAACAGCGTGGCACGAAGGGCAAACTTGTAACGAGGTCGACTCTCTGCGCTCGGACCGGGAATCTGGTTGGAAGACCCAGAATTGGATCAAGCGGAACACGAAGCTTTGCCCGGAATGTAACGTTCCCATAGAGAAGGGATCGGGTTGTTTTCATATGACATGTGAGTCGCAACCTGATACGTAAAAACATACCACGGCTAACATTCACTTCGTAGGCTCCGCATGCCTTGGCGAATTTTGCTGGGAGTGCTTAGCGGACTGGAAAAAAATACGTCCTCAGTATGGAGAGTACAACCAGAACGCGCATAAGGAGGGCTGCCACTTTCGGACTACCGCGGATCGCCCTACGCGGATATTCGGGCAAACTCTTCAGGACGCTTTAGACTAGAGTGCTTAAAATGAGTCGTTTGGCGATAGGTTCCAGTCTACCCAAGGTAGCTGACTTAGAAACACATACAGGCTCATATGATAGTACACATTGGCTGATTCCCAAGGTTCTGAGGAGAGAAAACCGCCTTTGAGAAATCTTGTCTTCAGATACAGCTAAATAGTTTCCTATCTATAAGCAGTATTCGCCGGTTACTCGCACTTGCTAAATGTCACGTCCTACCAATGTCTACTTATTAGTAAACCCAAGAAATTAGGAATTAGCTGCATACCTTTGCCTACTGATCCAGTGACTGAGCCTCGAACATCTTGCTGTATAGACCAGCGATAGCAAGCAGCTCACTGTGTGTCCCGCATTCGGCTACTCTCCCATCCTGAACACAAAAGTCACGTCGCAGTGTTTGATAAACGATGCCTTATGGCGATCGGGCCGACTCGTTGATTTCCAGATTGCGATGCGTTATCTGATGCAGTGTATAGGTTTGGACAGAAATGTGGGAAACCGGGTTGAAGGAGAACGGAAGCAGTTGAGATCCTTTATTTTTGCTATTCTAAATCTCTGATGCCCATTTATTTAGTTATTTAGCTAAGAGATTAACGGTTACCGTGGCGGTCGAGGAAAGAGGAACGCCCCAGCCCCCACGAGTCTCCTTTGCACCTTTCGCAGTTACTCCCCAGGATTTATCAGACGAATCAACCCAAACAACAGCTTGTTTAGCTTTTGGTGCCTTTTCAGTTTGTGACAAGGTGATTGAGATGTGTCCCGCCTTCGAATCAAAGGTAAACTTCTTGATGGAACCAGCATCAACCGAAATCGTAACCTTCAATGGCCCGATAAAGATCCTCCGCCGAATGGCATCTCGGGGCGACACTGTTACAGTACTACCCTTAGATGATAGCACGCCTCCGTATGCGACGAGACCAAGAACTTTGTCCTCTGAAACATACGTACCGCCGCCCAGAGCCATTCCTAGGAAACCCATGCCATAGTCTCCAGTAATGCCATCCCACTTGAGCGTATCCGGGAAGGAATGAAAAGCGGCACTAGGGAAACCATCCTGGTTGATATTGGATAGGGGACCGGTAGAGCCAGCATATCCTACGCGCAGTAGGTATGAATCGGAAGGGTCGTCTCGGAACGCAGATAGAAGCACTTGGGAGTTGAGACCAGATCCGTAGTGATGAATTTGGCGCTCAATTCTCTTCAACTTGCCTCCGTAACTATTATCTTTTAGCAATCGCTCGGCAAATGAGTCCAGGACTGACGCATACATAAAATCCCAGTATCGACGCGCATTGCCATTCCACCCCCAGTGGGGAACGCTTGGCATGTAACCAAGAACGCTGTTAATTGTCTTGGTGACCGATTCTTCGAAGCCGAAGTATCTATCAAAGTCCATTAGCACGGTCATTGATGTCTCCTGTCAGAATCCGGTCGTACCTTTCCCAAAAAAAAACTCCTTCTTGCGATGTTGAATCCCACGCCATCTCGCTGCCAAAAGGAATATCCTGCGAGTGCCAAAGCTTTGCTCGAGTTCGCATGGCTTCTTCAAAGGCCTTGACCTCAGTGTTTTTGTTCTCTCTCTTTAAGTCTTCCAGGATTTCCCCAAAGACTGTCTCGCCCATGAGGCCAACGTCTTTGTACCACACGTCGTCTTCCATTCCTCGCATGACAGTGCCATAGGCCTTGCTTAGATACCATTCCCAGGTGTGTTTTGTGATTTCTGGATATGCTCGGGCTACTCGGTACAGAGACCAGTATGCTGCGGAAGGGTGAACGTAGTTGTACGCTCGGCCAATGTCGGAGGACTGCTCCTTATTCCATGACGTCCAGCTACCCCAGTCAATGCCCCTGTCGTATTGGAACTCGGGGACAGTTGAGGGCTCATAGAAGAAGATCGACTTCCGCACAGAGAAGTCGTCGTTCTGAATCTTCCCCCAAACAACCCCATCGATGAAGTCCTCGAGAATAGCAACTTCTTCCGCGTTCGGGAGGATGGCTTGCTTGACTATCGCAGCAACGTATGCGCCAGCACCACCCTCATCACTGAGTCCGGATATCCAAACTCGCGAGTCTTGATCGACAATCGATCCTTTCTCGTAGTCATAGGTCATGACTGAAGGCGCACGGCCAAATGGATCCGATGTGTCGTTGAACAAAGCCTTTGTAGTGAGGAAGTTCCCAAGATTGGCAAGTACATCAGGGGTTGGTTTGGTGATGAAATAGTGGACCGTCTGAACCCTTCCGGCCTTGTAGTGAATGGTCAAGCGGACTCTTCCCCATGCAGAATCTGAGGGGACGATGGTGTAGTGATTATCTCCTTCATCTCGTACTTGAAGAGATCCAGAGGGCTCGGCTTGGATGGAAGTCACGTCAGAGTCGGAATGAAGAACGAGCTGGGCTGGTAGATCTCTTGGGATGATATATCCAGGAACGCCCTGAGCCACCGGTACGCCAGCCTTGCGAACTGTGTCGTCGAGGCCTCGTACGCCTGAGTCAGAGACAGAAAAGCGAACGCCAACTTGCAGCGACTTTCCCGGCGCAAGCTTCTTGGAAGAGGCGGGGTTCCAGGGATCCTGGCTGGCCCACTCCTTCTCCGCCCAAGCTTGGGTAAGGACCTGCCATTCATAAAAGCCCTCAAAGGTCTGGCTCCCATAGGCCGTCTTCTCAAAGACTGGTTCTTTCAGGTTGCGATACGCCTCCAAGGGAGTGTAGGTGCCCTTCAGTGGCGTAACGACAAGAGCCTTTCCGGTGCCAGCGACTGGTGTCACACGTATGTATCCGGCTTCCATGCCGATATAGGGATCGGAGAGCGAGCAGTGGGCTGCCATCTCAACTGCGGTGCGCCCAGTGAATATGCTGTTGAACTCCGCTGGGAGGCCCAGACTCCCAATCTCTACGGCCGAGTCGCCAACATTTTTGAGGGTGAAGCGAAGTCCAAGATCTCCAGAGACCTCCACCCACTCCCGGGTGATGTTCAAAGGCCCCGATGGTAGAGTCGCTTCAAGGTTCGATGCCGCAAGAGTGGCATCACCTCCTTTGACTGACTGAACTGGCTTGCGACTCTTCGCCGAATCACCATCAATCCACGTTGTAGCGCCATCCTCGCGATAACGATACGTGATATCTCCCCAGTGGTATTGACCATTACCTTGGCGAAGAGAGAGAAGATCATAGGGCAAGAAGTCAAAGTCACCGTCTGCCGGTTGAAGTGAGGCTAAGAGCTGAGCGTTCTTGACAATTCGGGCCTTGAAGTTGGTGGTGGTGATGTCTAGAAACCCATCGTCAAGGCCCAGATCATCATTCTGTGCTAAGGCATGGCTGGTAAGTGCCGCTAAAAGAAACAAGCCTTGGTGGAGGTGCTTCATAGCTTTTCAACGGATCCTTAAAAAGTGCAGAATAATTTAGGACAGAGACTGTTGGTAGCGCTCAGTGGATCAAGAAAGGATTCCCGGCAACGTATTTGAGGAGTATTGTATTCATATCTTAGTCAAGATACAGTTGCGTTCATTGGTATACCCAATTATTTGATTAATGCGTTCCCGATGAAGCTTGAGGCCACGGCATGCTCAAAGCGAGAACTTTATTTCCTCCACGAATCGTCTTGCAGATATCCTCGTATAATTTATCCCAATGCAACCGAACAGTTGATCAGTTGGGTAATAGTGCATAAGTGGTGCCATGGATCTGGCATTTTGGACCTATGACTGGGCCGCTTGGAACATCGTATTCTTGATCAACACTGCCTGCCAAAAATGGCCATCACACGCATTCAATTCCCGCAGCCTGAGTATCGGCATGACGGGGTGCGGCACATTGTTCACAGCACGGATCTTGATTGGAGGTGGTGCACTGGCTGAATGCGTACTTCCGGTAAGAAGGGAAAGACCAGACGATGTCATAACTTACCATTCTTGTCTTTGGGGGTTCTCATCTCGGAATCCAGGCAAGCTGGCACAGCACCGAATCGCCTCGGGCAGATATATCTCCATTGAAACCATGTAAAACGCCCACACTTGACTTAATAAAGCAAGAGTTTCAGGTGCGCACTCTCAGCAACACTGTAAATAATATCTGACGTCAACGAGTAGTGTATCCCCCGTCAATCTTCAAATCGATGCCGTTGATGTTTTTTGACGAGTCTTGACACAAGAATGATACGATCCTAGCAATCTCATCTGGTTCGGCAAACTCGCCAGTTGGAACCGCCCTGAGATACCTGGAACGAGGTGTTTAGTTCAGTAAGGTGCCAGATAATCGGAAATGTCCACTCACTCCTCTCAAACCTTGTCGTCAGCCCAGGCTTTCTTTCCAAGAGCTGTCAAAACAGGCCCAGGGCTAACGCTGTTGGCTGTAATTCCATGGATCCCCCATTCGCTCGCCTGGCATCTCGTCAGGCCTACAAGTCCAGCTTTGGAAGCGCAGTAGGCGCCATGACGATCCAGCGCTACATGCGCTGCTTGACTCGCAATGTTAATGATTCTTGCCCCCGGAGCATCCGACTGCTTGGCCTTGGACTTGAAATACATGCGCGCAAAAGCTTGGCCTGTTAATGTTGGGCCATAAAGGTTGATCATGTAGTGTCGCAAACTATCCTCTGGCGTTGTCTCTTCCAGGGGGCTAAGGTTGACGTAACCAGCGCTGTTGATCAAGAAGCTTGGAGACGCCACATTGTCCGCCGCAACGGCAGCAAATGCCTCTTCCACTGACTCAGGTTGAGTAACGTCGCATGCGTAAGTTCTGATGTCTCGATGGTTTCGCGAACCATACACTTCCTCGAGGACCTGATGAACCTCGTCCTTCTCAAAGGGCGCATACAGCAGGGCAAGCTTTGCGCCTTGCTCTAGGAATAGCTTACCGACGGCACTGCCTATGCCACCTGATTTGAACACATGAGAGATCAGGCTTTGGCCGTGACTTTGGACTTGGGTCTGAACATTGCCCTGAGTTGGCTAGACATACCTATACCACCAGGAATGATGGCCAACCGGGATGCAAAAGCCATCCTATATCGGCTTGATAAGACGTATAGCGTAGCAGCCGCTGGTGAAAGAAGCCAACGGTGTTTTAGGCCTCAACGTGTACACACGTAGATGGATTCCGTTGACCTATTTTACCCCTCCTCGTTCATCTCCTCATCCCTCCCCTCATGAATTCCGCGTGATCGATAATACTAACCCAATTCGCCAATTGTGACCAATAATACCAGCTTTGGCCCTGCTCTAATGCCTGAGGCGACAACTTTCAATGGTGACAATCACTTGTACATGGTACAGTAGCATCGTGGCCTTTCTTCGCGACTTTTGGCAGAACTTTTTCGGGGTGTCATCGTCGACTTTCTCAGTTGATGCGCTATTTCTCCATGACAAAATGGTGAGTGACTCTTGGCCAGCTGCGAGTCGATTTTCTTGATATCGGCCTCAGGGAGGCGATGGCGAGGGGCTTCTCGAAATCGCCGCGCTTTATGTAACTCCTTTCGAAAAGAGGACCTCGAGCTTCTCGAGCCAGCCGAAGAACAAGACGGAGACGGTAACGTACTGGAAACGAGTGAAGGAACTAGACGTGTCTTCTCGTTCGGCGATTATCCCCATCGTTACTTTGTTGTGTGTCGCGTTGAGCAAGACGTCTGATTGACTCCAAATATTGACTGAGCAACAGCTCGACACTCAAACACTCCACCCCATATTATCGTGTTCCGCCCTATCTGCGACATGGACCAAGGTATCTCGTGCAAATCACCAATGATATCCGTGCAATATCACGCTACCAATGTAAACAATGGGGTGCAATAACAAGAGTCGCAAGTTACCGAGGTCTTTCATATCCACAGTTCCGCATGAGGAAAGTCTGAAAGTCCGAAGATATCGGCTATACTTGCCAGTATGATCAACCCCCTCTCGATCACAAACTTCTCCTCTGGAGTCCAATCAGCCGAGGGCACCTGGTGAGCGTTAGCGCATAAACATGGTCAGCGGCTGTCTGCAAAACGTCACCGGGTCTCCACAACGTCAGCAGGGATCGGATTTCATTACTTGAGAGACGGTTTGTGGGGAAGGACAAGCCAAATTTGGAAGGAATTTTGTCTGAGATGGAAAGAGGAAACTCATTCCGCACTGGCAGTAGAGAGTATAGGAAACGACCGTAGCTAACACTGTAGTACGCAGTTGCTTGAAGCCCAACGAAGCTGGTTTATGACTGTTTTTTATGAATAAGGCAATTTTGGCCGGAAGGAGACGCGTAACCTCTCGGGCAAAATTCCTTCAATGGAAGTTATCAGGCCTATCTCTAAATGCATGTCAAGGCATAAGTAGCGCCAACACAGCCGTGATGCTTCGCACACTCTCACGGCTCCTCTACTAAACAAGTCCTCCAGCCCAACCAGCACCATGCCAATTTCCAAAACTGTGAATCAGAATCCTTCTAGTTTTAGCGAAGGCTATTTGGTCAATGACGGCACTCTCGCTGAGGACGAGGTCTCCTTCTTGAAACAGTCTTTTTCCTCTGAACCAATTGAGATTTTGCGTCAGCGTTACGAGCAAGATGGGTACCTTTTTCTCAAAGGACTATTGCCTCGATCTACTGTTCTGGAATGTCGAAAAGCCTACTTTGAGCTCTTGAGCTCGACCGGAGTTCTAAAGCCTGGCACCGACAGCGTCGATGGTATTTTTGATGCTGGAAACGACGGTGCAGACTTTCCTAGTGTTGGAGCAGGACCGGATCTCGAAAACCGCACCGGACCTGGGTCTTTCGCCAATCTCGTGGAGAAAGCACACACCGAGTCGTTCTATCTCGAATTTGCGCGTCACCATGCGTTGTCGGACTTTGTAACCAAGCTAAAATCATGGGGCGACAATACGATGCTCTTGCCTCGGTCGATTCTTCGGAACAATACCCCTCTAAACAAGGCTATTGGCGTACACTACGATCAGACCTTTCTCCGCTACGGAGAGCCAACCTCGGTAACAGCCTGGGTTCCGATCGGTGATATTTCACTCCAGGGAGGCGGTCTCATCTATCTTGAAGGAAGTTAGTTTTATTCTTGCCACTAACCCTGACATCTGTACTGATTGCAGCTCCTAGGCGACAAACTGGGTCAGAAAATCGAGGCAGCCTTTGACGAGAACGCGAGGAAACGTGGTATGACAGACGAAGAGCGACACAATGCTTACAATTCCAACATGATGTCGACTGGTTGGCTCGGAATAGGTCCCATTCAGTTTGCCAAGGACAACGGCGGGCGATGGATGTTGACAGAGTATGAGGCCGGTGATGTCGTGCTCCACAAACCGCATATGGTACGATCATATCCAAGAGAATACTGTGCTGCCTTACTGACCCGTTTTCAGATACATGCATCGACCATCAACCGCGATCCCGAGAATCGGATACGGCTTGGTACGGATCTCAGATTTGTGGATGCATCAAAGCCCTACGACAAAGTAAACGCACCCCCCACACCCATGCCGCGCTTTTGCCCGTACTGATTGAAAACCTACATAGCGGTGGCTGTACCCGTATCGATTCAACGATAATCTTTAAATTGGAGGCTGTCGGCTGGGTCCTCATGACGGACAGTTGTGATCTTACTCAATAAGAAGTATCTCTGCAGTAGGCGAAAGCCTAGGTGCTATGAAGAGCAACATATCGCACACCAAATTATTATTTGTATGAACATTACTACACAACAGACCGTGACAACTCAAACCATGAATTAATCCGCCCCATTTTTTAGACTTACAACACGACTTTTGGGAAGTTTAAGGCTCCTGTCAAAGCACTGAATGATGGCGCGTCTTTGTTATGATTGCCAGACTCAGAATCAGTGCTGTATAGGGTAAGAGACAGCATTTTGCAGTTGTTGGCACTTCATCTGAGGCTTCGGACTATCGACACATGATATTTCGTTAGTCATGAAGAGGATATATATGAATGCGAATGTGCTTTTATTGTTATTCAGTGGGTGGTCACAAATGTGCCGGGATTTGATATGTCGCCATAGCTGCGTACGCTCTTTTCGTTGGACCGACACCCGAGCTTCCCGGTAATCGGGGCCAATCAGCCCGACATTTTGATAATCCGGCAAACATGAAACATGGCCTTCCAGGACCCCACGACGGACTCCACCAAGAGGCTCCTATGACGTGACTTTGATAGACTCCATCATACACACTTCTCCGCTGGTGGTTCTAGCATCCCTTTCGTTATCATGGAACTCACTAAAGAACAAGTCACGGCCGTCCGCGCATACATCAAGAAGCAGTCCACCAAACCCGTCACAATCGCTTTTCTGGGCAGCGGTGGGGTCGGCAAAGAGAGCATCATTTTTCGCCTTGTCCGACCCGCAGACTCATTTGACCCAAACAGGGAATATGATCCCACTTTCGAACCAAGCGACTACCAAGCACAACTCATTCTTCACGGAAAGCCCGTCAGACTAGAATGTGAGAGATGTCACGATCCCTGGAGCCACCCCGATCGCCAGGAAGACCATCTTGCTGTGCTTTCATGGTTGGCAAAGCGATCGGACGCTTGCATCTACGTGTACTCGGTTACCGATCGGGCTAGCTTTGATCGGTTATCAAAGCTACACAGTAGTAGTGGAATCTCAAACGTGCTTTTTGTAATGGAGAACAAGACCGAGCAGCCGAGGGAGGTCTGGGAGGTTTCGACAGAGGAAGGCAAGCAGTTTAGTTCGAGCATTGGCGCTGAATTTCTCACCGTGTCAGCCAAGACGGGCAGAGGTTGTAGCAAAAGGGATGCTGCCGCACTCGTGTGCCGTGTTCTGCTGTTCAGGATTCGGTCTGAGGAGTCAGAAGCAAAGCTGGAGGCAGAGATTACAAAGGCGGCAGCGGAAGAGGTTTCGAGGAAAGAACGGCGCCACTCGCTTCGTCGTGCCTTTCAGCATCTCAAGGATATCGGCAAGGGGGTGCGATCAAAAGAGAATTAAGCTCCCAGTGTGTGAGCATTTCATAGGCAGCGAATAGTGTTTGCGCAGGTTATATAATCAGGCCATGACACCCAGTGAAGGGCACCGGTCGTAATTATCTACAGTCTTCGTAGCCCAACGGCATTCAACTCAACTCTAGATAACCTGTGCCTGTAGGGTAACAGGAGTGTAGCCAGAGGGACAGCTGGAGAAAATATACAACACGTTCCCGAAAGCAGAGTTATACTGGGAGCAAAATTGATCCCACGTACCGCTAGTAGGACCGCATTCGTCAAAGTCGTCGCAACTGCCAGCAGGGGCCGAGCAAGTGATTTTGAGATCATCTGCCACCTCGCAGGTAAGAGCGGGAAAGTCAGAGCCATAACCTGAACCATCACCATTGAGGATGAGAGCAGGGCTAGAGGGATCAGAAGTGTACTGTGCAATCCAGTAAAAGCCGCTGCTGAACACCATGTGCTCAGTCTCAGCATCAATAGAAGCGGTATGGACAGAGATGTCGGTTCGCGTAGAGTCGAAGATGTAAATTCCGTTGCGTTCTCCGCCGTCTTTAAGCGAAAAATCGCCAGCGAGAACAGTGAAGGTCGGATCGGGCACAGGGACAGAGCTGGTGGAGGACGTGGCTTCAGTTGACGATGTGGGTTCCTCGGTGGAAGACTCGACCGATGCGACCGACGTCGTAGAGGTGAAAGACGACTCTGTGGTTGTCGCTGAGGTTGTCTGATCGACTGATGTGGACTCGACTCCCGTTGAAGAAGATGAGACTGTAGAGAGCGAGTTAGCCCCTTATTCCTCTTCTGACACGTGAATTCGTTGCCTACCAGTGACGCTCGGGTGGCATGGGCTCGCGACTGCCGAGTTAGCGGCGAGAAGGCCGACACCTAGCGAGAACAAAACAGTGAAACGCATTTTCTAGAGCGAATGACGAAGGCGAGTTAGAATGAAGGAACCGCCCTGCAGAAAAGGAGTAAAGGCGCGGGTCAAAATGGTGGTCGTTCCTCTGCTGTATAAATAATAGTTCATAGCAAACGCCAGCCCACGGGAACGGCATTGCACTAGCCTGCGCCACAGGGATTAATCCACACTATCGATTCTGTTTATTGATCAGCTTGCGAAGTTTTGCCTCTTGCGAAATTGGAGTGTGGGGCGACGTTGAAGCTATTGAATACAACTAACGCTTTGCAGCGTTAGCTGTGGATGATTGATTGTTTCTGCGAGACTAGTCTGCTTGATGTTGACCCCTGTGGATTTGGGAAGCTGTCTACCATCAGGACTTTTTCAGGTATTGTTCGCCGCCATTGAGTGGCCCACTAAAATAACGAAGCGTCTTATCAACGTGGTTAACCTCAGCTGTCATCCAGTCAATTATTAGGAACTCAACAAGGTACCGCCAAGTTATTCTCAAGCTCTCATTATTTAGCTCGGGAAGAGCATCTTACTATACTTCTATTAATACAGTTTGTTGGAGGAACGCACACTTCAGCGTAAAGTCACCACACAGGAAATCGCTGTTCTGGCAAAGCAAAGCTGGAGGAAGGGAAACACCAATTACGCAAGTCTTAGAGATGGGAGTGGCCTTCTGACAACGATCATTAGATGATCAAGAGGGAATGAATAAGTGGTAGTAAAAGATGGTCAGAAAAGTGATAATTGGATGCTGTGACAGCGGTTTCAATTTCAAGGTGTAAGACAACAAAAAAGACAGCTCAAAACGGCTCGTCACCCGAGAGGAGAGAGTCGCGAAGCGACCTGCGCCACTTTCAGTCACGGAGCATGCCGCCCACCAAAAGAGGCTGGCGCACGCCCCCTTCATCAAGCCAAGGTTTGCAAACGAAACCGAGATTAACGTCCATGTTATAGTTGGGGAATAGAAATGGCAAGTTGCAATTGGCAGGAATCAAGTATCCTTCTCGTCTCGCCGATAGCGTCTAGTCTCTTAACTACTTTTATGAATAGGCACTAAAGAAAGAACAGTACCTCTCCCGTTGATGAAAGTAATACTAATCCTCAGCAAGAGCCACCAAAGCATTATATCAAAAGGTCACTCAAAGTTCACAGAGCTAGAAACGTACAGGGAGTAAATTCCCTAAGGCCACTTCCTATTCTATCACTCAGTCATGTTTCACCGCAGTGCATACTTGACTTACCTCCAGTTGCTCCTACACCACCAGAGATGTTTCTCGAGGAGATGTTAAAGCTGAGATCAAATCTCGGCTCGACCTAACACTCCTCGTTATATTAGAACCCGATCTGCAACCATATTTCAGCAGCCACCGCGTCAAAAAAATCATTATCATCTGGGTTTAGCTTCCGGTCGCGCCATATTCAGGAGACAAAGCTATCAAGGAATTGACGATACTGTACTATCCCAGCCTGGATAGCCGTCACTCTTCCGGAAAGGCATGAAATCGATCCGTCAATTGCTAGGGTTACCGCATTTTCAAACTTTCGCTGTTCGATATAGTCGGCCAGGATCCAGTCAATAATATGCTCGAGACACGACTCCCCTCTATGGCATCTGGTTCGCTAGCACGTCCCAATCGTCTCTTTCTCAAAGTACGCAAGCATCCATGGAAGAGTATTGCGTGGGCAGGCGATCTATCCGCAAGGACCATGACTTTATAATGGCCTCTCTTAGCCGTTCTCGCTTATTGGCCTGACAAACTTTGAGAGGATAATCTCAACTCGTCATATTTATTTCGTAGCCCTTGTAACAAATCATCTACCTGGTGGAACCTACTTGTTGGGACGTAGGTTAAAAAGTGCTCACACCCAGCTTGGAATAGCTCTCAATTACCCCTGAAAGACCGCGTAGATTACTCCCCAAGCGTCGCAATACTGGTTGTTGCATCGGCCAGTATGATAGTCGGATTATAAGGAATAGGAACGGGTTTATTTATCCCCATGACTGACGACATAGACTAGACTATAAGCCACAAATAACGACAGAAGCTGGATACATGAGCCACATCCTACCAGCAGTGGAACTTCAGTAACCTACAACAGAGCGACAACCGCAACAACGTATACCACTTGTGCTTCTCTAACAACCGAAATTATTGCCATCTTCATGTCTAAAAAAGAAGGTCGCCAAATATCTAATATTCTCACACCGTGCACACGTTTGATGGAATATGATGACTTGGAAGGTGAGCATTTGCAAGAAATTCTAGGTCTTTATGTGAGGATTCTTGACTACATAAGCCAGGGCAACGAGCTCGAGTTAAAAAGGTGAGTATCAGATGGGAGCCATCTCCTTCCCGACCGCCCCCTGCTGCTCAGCCAGTCACATGGGCGGTCCGCCCTGCGCAAGGGCCCTCGACGGGATACGTCAGTTAAGCTTCCTTACTGCGAGGATTGCTGTACTGTAGGAGAGGCCGGTGCCATTGGTCTAGCATGTCGGTCTCTGCTTCGAGTACGAGGTCTTCGCTCCGGATGAGACGCGACGTCCAGGAATAAATGCAGTTCCTGGGGCGAGTTACCACATTTGCCGTGACTCTCGTTCCCAATCATAGCGCATCACATACGACGATAACGACAATGACGGCAAGCCGTACAGGGGGGACGAAGAAGCAGCAGTAGCGCTAGCCACCGTGTAGCATTGCGAGACTCACACTAGACCCAGAGGACATTGACTGCGACATCGATGTCGATAACCAACTCAGGGAAAGCCATCCGCTACGCCCCATATTTCCAATCACTCCAACTCAATGGTACCTGTCAAGGCATCAGCGACTGAAAGATCCTAATCGACTTGCATGCATATTGCCAGGAGGCTTGCTCATGACGTCGTAAGTCACGCGAGAGACCCCTCCTGGAGGTCACTGAGCATGGCTAACGTAGCCCTTAGTAAGAGCGGCATTACTAACTAGCCTAGGCCGGAACACAGCTCAAGGAGGATCAAAGAGCAAGCCATGTTGCGCTGCAAACCAATGGGTTATTGTAGTACACAGGGAGGCTTCCGTAACCCCCCCTGTGAGGTTCCTGCCATGCCAGTCCCTCGCGCTCCGTCAGCTCAGTAAGAAGGCCGACTTCCCCCGAAGTGAATACCTGAACGTTGAAGAGGGTAAAGGAACCTACCCAGCATCGATGCTCAGCGAGGCGGCGGGCGTAACGAGTCCACCCAAGTGTCGATACGACTCCAGCCTTCATGTCCACCTGACTCCGTCGGAAATAGGACGCGACAAGGTCCGTCGGACAGAGCGGAGGACAGAACTGTCGTTGTGACGGTTGGGGGTCTACACCACTCAACGGAAGAAAGTGCCCGCTCATGATGGAGGAAAGGACAGGACAGGCCAGTCAAATACCCGCAATAGGATGCCCGAATGGCCCAAACGCCGATTGAAGAGCTCACATTAGGCAGGAGTAGTGCCCTAAGCTGTATCTATAACTGGAAATGGCACACTTCCCCGCATTCATTCCACGTCTAAACATTCCAGGTTACCGTTCCATCGCCTAGATAGTGATTGAGAACAAAAGATCCCAGTCATCCCCGCAGTTTCCCTATTAACCATCGCTTTAAGCTCAAAATTCGGCAGCTAAGCCCGTGATTGACAAGGATGAATAGACTTAACCGGAGCCTTAATGCGAAACGCACCAATGACTTCACTCACCCCGTTCACACATGGGAGAACTCCCCACATGATGGGATAGATCAGCGCTGCTCATCACATGTCTTGTGTCTTGATGAAAGGTGCTTTGATGCAGATACAGGGACTCGAGAGCCTGTCGTAGCCTCGGTTGTCATGTTCGTGATAGGTCACGCGGTTGGTGGTCGTTTACTTCTGCGAAGGCATACCGTAGGTATTAATGCACTCGTTAAAACCCGAGACCGACAAACCTCACGGACAATCATTCTCAGTCAATGGGAATAATGTATTGTCTACGCTCCCTTCTGGCTGTTGCTGCCCTTTGTGGCCTATCCTCTTCCTTTGAGTACAACACCTTCGATGGTGAAGGACATCCCTCCTGCTACAATGTCACTGCTGTTTATGATCCAAGGAGCGTCGGTGAGATTGTAGATCTTGTCAAGGACGCAGCCAGCAAGGGTCTCCAGGTACGCGCCGGGGCGAAAGGGCACATGTGGTATGATACCCAATGCTCTGACGATGAGACCGTCATCATTCGCACCGAGTACGTGAACAACATTTGGGACTTGGACCTCGATGCAGGAACGGTGATGGTTGAGGCTGGGGTCACATTTTTTCAGTTGGCTGAGTACCTTCACGAGAATGGTGCCAACATTGGAACAGGTCTGGTCAATTGGAACATCAGTCTAGGAGGAAGCATCGCCATGGGAGCTCATCGAACTTCACTCCGAGAGGATGCTGTCGTCGTCGGCGGGGTACTTGCTATGGACATTGTTGACGGCAAGGGAGAAATTCGACACATCGAGCGTGATGACTCGGACGACGATTGGCTGGCTGCGTCAACCTCTCTCGGGATTCTGGGAATTATTGCTAGGATCAAGATGCAGGTGTTCCCAGAGACAAAGGTGTGGGCTATGCAGAAAACGTAAGTTGACCAGAGTTCTTCGATTTATCATGCGTCTGATTGGAGGTAGACTGGACGAAGACGATGTCCTTGATGGAGACATTTATGGAATGATATCGCCATATCTTACAGCCAACTTTTGGGTATGTCCCCAATAATTTCTCCGGTGGCTGTGATATTAACACAAACCAAGTGGTGGCCATATAAACGCAAGTTCCACTGGCGCTACTATGACTCCGTTCCCATAGATGAGAATGATCAAGAGGGATTCCAATCTACCTTCTCCTTGACTGAAGTCGAAGCAATCGCAGCACGCACCCTTCTCGATAGTGGTAAATATCTGCCATCTTCGAACTGGCTGGCGGAGGAAATCTTCTTTGGTCTATGGGAAAAACCCAACTTTCACGACAAGTCCACCAACAAAGAGATTGAGGAGTGGCCAGTGTACGGGTACAACTATGATGTCCTCATTGGAGGACTATATCCTGATCAAAAGCCGGAATGGGACTACGATCTCCGCGGATACACTCTGGAGCTCGCATTCCCCGTGACGCGAGCAAACGAGATGCTCAAGAGAGTCCGCGAGTTGTTTGATGCCGAGGCAAAGAAGTTGATCTTCATGACTTCGACCTACAGAAGTGGCATTAATATAAAATTTAGCAAGCCGCATTACGATTTCCTCGGCCAGGCGACGTACGACACTGCGGATGGCCAGGACTGGAGTAAGGGCGCCATCATGTTTGACTTTCCGTCGTATCGACCAACAGTTGGTGACCACAAGCGATACAATGAGCAGTTCTGTAAGTCGACGATTCTGAAAAGACGGGGAAATGCTAATGTGGTAGATATCAACCTCGCCAACACACTGATAGATGAGTTCCCCTGCCGGCCTCATTGGACAAAGAACACTCGGGATGTATTCAAGAGATCAGTCAAGAATTTGGATCCAGAGGTATATTTGCACAACCTTAGCAAGAGTCCAGCGGCTAACCAGTGTAGAATCTCGCGAGGTTCAAGGTTGTGAGGGAGAAATTTGATCCTGATGGTATCTACAGGAGCGTAGTCGGAGAGATCCTGGGAATGTACGACTGAGATCAAGCCAGGCACTCAAGAAGAACGGGACTGGAAATGAGAGTGGCCCAGGACTTTTGTAAGGCGTAGGATTTAGGAGGCAGAAGTTGTCGTATTGAGTCGAATTTTGATACCGCCTTTTCTTTTATTCTCCGCAGCATGATAGATGGGGCCCACGATGACTTAGGAGAATGTTGTGTCTGGCGGCATAACCCACATCTCACAAGAGATGGACAAAATACTTTTGTGACGATGCGTATGTTGCGTAGTAGACGCCGCATTACAGGATTAAGATCATCAGGATCCTGATCATAAGTGTCGCATGGAGCCTCTAGGTACAATTGAACTACCTGGGCCCCGGGGAGTGACTCGGTCGACATGTTTAAAGAAGGGGGCGCCAGCGTTATAGCCAAGGATGTTAATAAGATGAGGTGGAATTTCAGCCAGCTTGTCCCAGCCCACAGCGAGCAGCTGATTCTTCAGAGAGCGCATCCACGGCTAGCAGTACTGAACCGTAAGGGCACCACACTCCTTATCCGACATGTTCTGACCCTCGTCATACCATAGCGTCCCCAGGAAATAGACCAGTCTTCCACGTTAGCTGGTTGCTGCCCCATTCATGCGACCTTGGGCCTAGTAAGGGCAAATGACTGTGTACTGTAACTCAGTTGGTGGGTAGATTATGTTGATTAAAAGCCACAGAGGAATTCTATATTCTTAGGGTTTATTGAGTAGTCCTGGCATATGACACTGCAGCATGGGAAAGGGGCCCTGTTCATCATTCCCCAGCTCTAAGATGAAAAGAATTACTCAGGGTCCGAACACCGATCCATGAACTTGATCTGCATGCCGCACCCGCCGTAATCGTCGACTAGCCAACCGCAGATCGGGCACTCACCGCGAAGGCTGCTGTACCACTGGGCCGCCTCTCGACCGGTCCAGAGGCATTGGGAGCCGATGGTTTCCTCTTCGAAGAATTTGATTTTGCAGCCAACCGGCACGCCGTTTGATTTGTCAGTGCCGTCTACACACGCGGAGGAAGGTATGCTGTCGTCACTAAAGGCGTGTCAGTGCCAGGTTACGTTGAAAAAGAGAGAAACTTACCCGGTGCTGAAATTATCGTCGAGAGCTTTAATGAAGTTTTGCGCGGCGATGTCGCAAGCCTCCATTATGCTCGGGTACAGTCGACATCCTGCGGTAGCGCACTGCGAACTCACTGACGGAATCGGTTTCGGACTGGGGAAGCCTGATGGGGGTCCACGTCACCGTCGGCTTGGGATTCGTAGTCTTGGTAGGCTCGGGGGCCTCGGTAGCGGCGCAGGCCGACCCCCGTCACGCAAGCGGGCTCGTGGCCGCCACCGCCGCCGACACCGCACGACGTGAAGGTGGTGGTCGAGATGCAGTTGGCCGGGAAGGACGTGACGCCGTCGGGCGGCAGCGTGGGGAACGGGCCAGCCGGGCCGGTGGCGAGGCAGCTGGTCGACGTGTGGCAGTCCTTGCCGACGCCGGCGCCGTTACACGACACGGTGACGGTCGACGACACGCAGTTGACGGGCATGCCGGCATCGGCCGTGGTGCTGGGTGGCAGCTCGGGCGGAGGGCCGGTCGGTTTCGGCCCGCACCAGAAGCCGCTGCAGAGCTTGCCGCAGGTGGCCGTGCAGGTTGGTCCCGCGGGCCCGGCGATCCCGGATTGTCCGGTCCGCCGGGCAGCGGGCAGTTGTCGTCCTGACGCCGGAAGCGGCCCAACAGCCCGCGACGGCTCTTGGTCGTCCTACACGTCTGCTGTCCGCTCTGTCCATTCTAAGCCACCTTGACCTTGTTACTGCCGGCATCCGGCTCGAGCTTGATGTTCCTGGAGAGCTGTATGATCTTGGCCTTGACCTCACCCGGTGCACGAGCAGTCATGCCCGGATGGGCCCTGATGTAAGCCACGAGGCCGGCAACCATTGGTGCCGCTGAGACGCAGTGAGAATATCAAGTTAGTTTCCGGTGCTATAATCGCTGCTCGGGAATGGGCCAGCCACAAGGTATAACGTACCGAACGATGTTCCCACTGCCACGCCGCCGGCTTGCTTGTCGAACGGCCAGTTGGCCGGATAAGGCAGCTCGTTTCCAGGCGCGAACACGGTGACCAGGTCTCCATGATCGCTCTTCGGTGTTTTCTTGCCGTCCTTGGTCGATCCGCCGACCACGATCATGTTTGGTACGTCGTTGGCTTGCCCTGCAAATATGGCCGGCATATCCTGAACCACTTTTCCGTCGTTACCTGCAGCGGCGACGAACATGGTTCCGTACCTGACCTCCATGTCCTGCATCAGCCATCCTATACGTCTTCCTGTCAGCAAACCCCTCTCTCAAACCTCGCATGTGACGGCGACTCCTTACTCATGATATACCAAACGTGGTCATTGGCGGCGTCCAGCCTTAGGCTCCACGACATGTTGACGACTGTCGAGTCTTTGGTACCGGCGCATCTGTTGGCAACGTTGATGAGAGCTTCGAGGAACCTCTCTACGGGCCACCTTATATCCAGCTCGTGGGGCGTCTGGACATGGACCATGTTTGCTTTCCTGGCTACGCCGAGGGTTCAGCCACCTGCAAAGGCCGCCAAGAGTGTGCCGTGGTCTTTGGTCTCGGTCAGCTCGTTACCGTACTTTCTCAGCAGTACACCGTCGACATTCCCAGCGAACTCCTATATCGAGCGACCCGGGTAGTTAGCATTGCCATCGAATCATGCTTGGTACTGTCAAGGGGGCGGGGTAGGGAGGCGTCAAGCACCGAAGGAATATCCTGAAAACCGTCGTCAAGGATGAAGATGGTCTGGCCTTGGCCTAGACTGTCGTCGAAGTTATACGTGTAGGGTCCAT
The DNA here is from genome assembly GCA_013756995.1 of Neonectria neomacrospora. Classification (NCBI taxonomy): domain Eukaryota; kingdom Fungi; phylum Ascomycota; class Sordariomycetes; order Hypocreales; family Nectriaceae; genus Neonectria; species Neonectria neomacrospora. The sequence continues at coordinate 40,692 of JABSTB010000146.1, forward strand.
CCTTGCTGAAGACAACGTTTCCTGGAACCGAGATCTGCGCCAGATGCCATTGGGATTTTGGCTCCGTACCGGGATCTCTCTTGGTAAGCATCGGGGGCGGGACCAGCGTGTCGTTGGTGCTGCCACGGCGCAGTCGTCGTCTCCTCGGTGCCGGTATGCCTGGGGGTTCGGGCGGCTTGTTGCCCAAAGCTCGTATTCTGTTCTCATATTCGAAGAAGTACGCCCGTTTGATCTGCGGCGTGAGCGCAAGCACAACTCGCGTCAGCAAAACCAAGACATGGAAATCCCTGACCGGGGAGGGGACCTTACCTCAGGGACTTTGTAGTTTAGGAAGTAGTGTGCCTGGTGTCCCATATTCTTGACGAAAAAGTAGGCAGTGAACTGTAGGTCCACGGCTGTAAACTCCTCAAAACCCCCTGCATTTTCACCCAAAACCTCCTTTCGCTCTTTGAGCAGGTTTCGGATCTTCACAATGTCCTCTACGACCCTGTCGTGCGCGTGGCACCGTTAGACACGGTGGTGCCGAACGAGCTGGTGGTGATGCAGAGCGAGGCTTCCGTGGGCTTACAGTCGGCGGGCTTGGGAGGGTAGGTTGGCTTGCCTCCGGGGCCGATGCTATGGCACTGTTGTCAGTTACGGCACTCTTTCCCTCCTGTCAGTCATGTCTTCCACCTACGTGATCTTGGGCCAAGGCGGCAGCTTATAATAAGGTGTTTAGAATAGGCTTAGGTAAGCTAACCAGCAACCGTCACCGCGTTTCAGTCTTCAACCAACAACTTCAACTTCTCTCACGCCCCTCTGCCGCCCATCACCCACATTTTCAAGCAAGCGCCGCCTAACGCTCAGAAATAGCCATTTCCTCATCACTATGACGGCTGCTGCTTCCACGACCAGCCCTGCTGCCGCAACACAGCTCCTGGAGTCGCCGCCACCTCCTTGGAGCGTACTGGAGTTTACCTTCAGTAATAGAGATACGGACTCGGAGCTGGTTATCACCTGCTGTAGCAAGCGATATTTTCTCCACCTCTTCGCCGATAACTTCTCCGAATCGCCCCAGCTGAGAGAGCGCTACCTCTTCTTCCTGGAAGTTGCCGAAAACTACGAACTGGATGGGTTCACTATTGAAGACTTCCACGACTGTGCCGCCGAGCCGCTATTCCCCTTATTCCGGAAACTATACTCATGCGATAAAGATCAGATATGCACCCTACATGACTTTCTGTTTCCTGAATCTTTGTCTACACATTGCGAGCTGTCTCCGAGGAGCTGGTCCCTGTGGCCTATGAGGACAGCCATGCTGGTTACGCGTCGAGATTTGGCGTTCATCTTGCTGATGAATTATGCTCACCTTTTAAATCTTTCCTCCCATCTGATATTCAGTTCAATAAGGAGCCTATAATTGGACCACCCTCTGGGATGCCAAGCAAGGTGCGTCTTAAGGATGTAGCCCACGCCTTCTTCAAGTTCATTCGCCGTGGAGACAAACACTTTCTTAAGAATGAGCTCGATAACTACGAGAAGATCAGCAAGGCGCAGCTAGATGATAGCCTACGAATCTCTCGCCTGTATGGTTTAGTGCGGGATGAGGCCGGTGTCGTCTTTGGCCTTTTGCTCACCTATATCGACTGCGGACGCGTGACACTATCTTGTGCTGTGAAGCTGGAAGCCGCAGTATCCCTACGAGAGAAGTGGGTTTTGTAGCTCCGACACATCATCAGCCAGCTACATGTAGCTGGAATTGCCTGGGGAGATGCCAAGCCGGACAATGTCCTGATTGATAGAAATGAGGATGCATGGGTCATCGACTTCAGCGGTGGCTATACGGAGGGCTGGGTGCCTAAGGAGCTGGCTGGGACAGTGGCAGAGGATTTGCATGCTCTTGAGAAGATGGACAGGTTTATTAGCGCTGAAGGTGGAGGAGAGTTAGATGCCTAGATACGCGAGCCTAGGATGGAGAAAAAGCCGGATGGAGAAGGCTGTATCCTGGCATTAGATGAGGATTCATGAAAAAAAGGCTTAGACTGATCCGTTTGATTTTCTTATTAGTTCAGATGCTTATTTTTAGTATTTTACAAGTTTTATCCAGGTCGTATTGTTGTTCCTCTCATGTCGCACGCAACGTCGCGATGTGGTCTAGGATTATCGTGTGCCATTTAGATAACCAAACCATCAGCCATTCACGCCCAGGCCACGTAGACTCCAAAGCCAGCTTCGAATATCCGTGAAAACCCGAACTCCGTAAGAAAAGAATACCACATATCACTGCCAGTATCCCTACTACTAAAGCCACACCAACAAACAGACATCGCGACCATTGCCGTCCACGCTTCTGGGCTGCCTTGTCTGGTGTGGTGGCATGAAGCCCGGTGAAATCAATGTCTCTCAACCGAATATCCAAGCTGTTATAGTTTCCAGGGAGGCAGTTTTTGGTCGACTCTTTCGGCGCAACAACGGTTTTCACGGATGATTTACCCGTCACGGTGTGGGTCGTCGGACGGCTAAGCTTCGAAACTGAGTCTGGTGTTGAGGTTGAAGTTGAGGCTGGAGCTGGAGCTGGAGAGGAAACCAGTGAGGGAGATGATACCGAGTCCGTGATGGAGGCCGGTGCAAGACTCAGATCTAAGGACGCAATGGGAGCTGAAGATTGAGGTGGAACGGGGGCTGAGACTGGAGCGGGTGACGATGTTTGGGAGGCCGTAGAAGCTAGAGCCGGAGTCGGAGCGGAAGCTGAACCCAGAGCTGGGGATGAAGCTGAAGAGAGGACAGCAGCCGAAGCCGCACCCGGGATCAGAACCACATCTGAAGATGAGTTCTGAGGGGGAAGTAAAGCCAGGGGTGGATATTGAGCTGGAGTTGGAGCCAGTGCCGGAGTCGAAGTCGCGGAAGATGAGTCCTGGGAGGGAGATGAAGTCGGATCTGGAATAGAGGCCAAGGCGAGCGTAGGAACTTCAGCTGGAATTGCGGCCGGAGCCCCAGAAGTATCGATTGAAGGGGGCGATGAACCAGACAGAGTTGGAGAGAAAGAAAAAGCGGACGAAGCGGACGAAGCCGGCGAGACAGCGGCAGCTCTAGCCCTAGCCCGAGCCTTGGCCTGAGCGTGAAAGGGACCGGGAGAGGTAGGCGAAGTTGGAGACTTGGAGGTGCGAGGAGATCTGAGAGAGGCGAAAGTCCGGGTTGGAGTTCGAGGAGGTTGCGTCTCCCGATGTCTCGACGATGCCGTTGCCGCGGCGTACCGGGGAACTTGATGATTGACGGCTGGCATCGACGACATCGTGTGTTTGTATAGTTGTTTGCTGTCTTCTTGGTGTGTCTTTGTGTATGGCTGTGCCTTTCTATATCTGTCTGCGTGTGTTGGGGGAATATCAAGTGGAACTGTTGGCCCAACACTCAGTCGCGAAAACGCGGGACCTAAGCAGCTATCATCCCTCGCGGCTTCGGTCGGACACCGCAATACTATACCACGCAAGCCTGGTTAAGGTTGTCAGTTCTGATGCACAGACGATGAGCTGATCTATGCAGGTACGAATACGTTGGCAGATCAGCCTCCATCTAGGCAAGATTGCAATCACACCAACATCACGTCCAGGTTTTGAAGGGGGTATTTGTTTCATAAGACTCGCAATATTGACAGAGGCAATCTATATTGTGAGGATGACCTGAGCCCATATGCACATGCGCCTCTGAAACACTGACGTGTGGTTACCCTCGTCCTCAGGCGATGGGTGTCCTTCTCTGGTACACCGGTGGCCGCCACGGCGAGTGGGCCAGCATCGCCCGGCTTTGATTTCCGAGCCTATTACGGGAGGTGACTTAGACGGGGGACATACTTACGGCAAGAAGGCCAAGGATTCCGGGGTGTACGTGGCTCTCGTGATGACCCGGGAACCGGCGAGTCAGGGCAGACGATTCGCGTCCTGCGGGCTAGAACGGTCGATGTCTCGCCTTCCAAGCTTGTCCACACTACTAATGCAGTAAGTAAAGCCATCTCAGACTTGCTGATGGTGGGACGGATATGTCTCGCACGCTAAGACCAGCCACAGAGCGCTCCAAACGGATTTAGTTTACAGCCGCAGCCACCCCGTTCTGCTCAGGCGGCTACATGATATTGTTTTGACAAGAGCTACATCTTCTTCACAGTACTTCCATGCTTCCCTATCGATTTTCCTGGTTGACCTCTTGGCCAGGATCGACAGGGGCGACGTGCAGTGGCAACCCCAGTTTAATGCGCTGGACAGCATCCGAGAAAACGCTGGCATCAGACGAGCCTGCGTCGATGTATTGACCGCGTTCACCGTCTTTAGCCACAGGCACCAACTGAAGGCCGCCCTCGTCGATATACCACATGCGGAACGACAGTCCCACCGTCGTCATGGCCAATACCCACTTCAAACTATCTTTTTTGGATACATGCCATTGCAGCGTCGAGTGCCTGCTGCTCCGTGTCCCGAACACTGAGGCTCTGGTGTTTGCATCGGACGCAGAGTAAGGCCGATAACGTGTCATTGTCAGCGTCGTATCGCCTCACCGCCATCTCGGTCTGTGGTAGTGACGCCTCGAACGAGCGCCCGGCCGTCACCGAGCAAATGTCCGGTTGGTAAAAGGCTTGTCGCACAACGGCCTGCCAGAAAATCCACGAGCCGTTTTGGGTATCCTCGAGTGCTTCATTGCGTGCGTCGTTGTAGAGCTTCCGGAACAGCCCTGATTCGACCAGGCTCATTGCTGGTTCGGTCTCGGCAGTGGTTGCGAGGTAAGATGCCCCTAAGGGTATGCTGATTGAAGGTGTCGTGAGTGGAATGTGGATGTGCGGGAGATAATGTCCACAGGCACAAGTCTAGCCACAGTTGGTAGCCTTCCTCGTGTCCGTCACCGAGCATGTCCTTTGCCTCGCCGCCTTCGCTCGTCCCTCTCGCGCCGACGAAAATAAGCTAAATGGACTATTACCCAATTCGCATAATCACCATGATGAATCCATGGGCAATGCTACCAAGCCATTGGAATACGAGTCACTTTGAGGCTTGGACGGAGCGCAATTAGTCGCCCGGGGAAAGCCCGACCTGGCCCTAGGAGCAACGCCACAGCTATCTTATGCCGGGGCTAAGTTGCTCGGCAACATCCCAAGGGGGGCATGTGCCGCTTGCGACAGAAAGCTGAAAGATCCCGCGGACTTGGTCTGCTAGAGTGGCGTTGCGTGGCGTTTCGCAAATCCCGGGGTAATCTAGACCGGGGAAGATGCGCGCGGATCGACGCGGAGGACGGACTCGAGTTCGGCTGCCGGGGCCGAGGCGAAATCGAGATGCTCAGCTAAAAAAACCTTAAGGCGATCGTCCATGAGTCGTGACGTTGCGGCTAGCAGAACCGACACTGGACGCCGTCCATATCCTCCCGCCGGGCCGCGATATCGACTCCGATCAAGGACTGACTATTCCGAGGAATGAACGGCGTCCTCTACAGTCAAGGGGATCGAAATCCTCATTGAAATATACACGTCCAGGACTTGGAGCTGAATCATCTCAGCGAAAGCTGATGAGCATGCCTGATTGAATTCAAGGCCCAGTCGCGGTCAATTACCCCAACTTTATCACGTCCAATTGCAGTCATTATCAGTCAACACCGTGCATGGAGGCTTGTCGACTAATATCCACTTGGGCTTAGCCAGCTCCCTCTAGTGTTGCACTTGCGATTCCAAGTGAGCCTAAGAGGCTGGCGAGCTGGGAATGGTTCGGAGCGACCCTCGGTCAGCTGCGCCGTGGCCCATTTCCTTACATCTATTGCATCGCCGCCCCCTCTTCGTAGTGTGGAAAACCTCATCCGTCCATCCGCATCATGCACTCTTATTCTCTCCTTGTGGGCGTGCCATGAAAACCCTCCTCTCTCCCCACTTCGTCGCCCAGGAAGTCACCCAAACTGATCTTGTTATTGCGTCCCTGGCTTGGGGGTTTACCATTGGCTTCGGCTGGTTGACGACATGGACGGCCGTGAAGCAGACGACGCAGATCTTTAGGCGACGCGGCCGCCGCGTTTTTTCCAATACCTACGTGTGGATGATATGGCTGGAGCTCTTAGTGTGCCTCATCTTCGCCGTTATCTGTTTTCTGCATTTGTTAGGCTATATACCCCCAAGGTCAGTCGACTTCCCTTGGTCTCCATATTTGGCGAGCACTCTTGGAAAAACCGCGCTGACGTTGTACATCCAGTTTCGCATTTTACTTTTGTATTCGTATGTTCTGCTCGAGCGATGCGACAGTCCAACGCTGATGAATCTTGCTAACTTGCAATCCTCAGTTACGACTTGGGCCCTTCAAGTAAGACCTCGGTCCTCGTCCACGATGAATCGGCATTAACATGACCCTGCCAGGTTCAACTTCTGCTTCAGATTATCATCAATCGATGCGCCATCCTGCTCACGGACACGAAGAAAGCATGGCGGCTGAAGGTCGGCGTGGCCACCTTGATCACAGCTGTCAACATATCCGTTTATTGCATTTGGCTCCCTGCCCGTTTACAGATCTCGGAGCGATACATCTGGCTTAACGACTGGTGGGACCGATGTGAGAAGGTCATATATCTCCTCGTCGATGGGTGTTTGAACTTTTACTTCATCCACCTCGTCCGCGTCAACCTGATCGCCTACGGCTTGGCCAAGTATAAGAAGTTGGCCCACTTCAACATGATTATCATCGGATTCTCCCTCAGCATGGACCTCCTCATTATCACCATGATGAGCCTAAAGAATACCTTTGTTTATATGATGTTTCATCCTCTTGCCTACGTTGTCAAGCTCAACATCGAAATGTCCATGGCCGACCTCATCGGAAAGATCGCCAGCGACAAGACTTCTTGCCCTATATCAGAAGGCACATTTTCGAGCTCCACTGGCGAAGGAGCCTATAACTTGGATGATATGTCGACACTGGGGAGTCGGAGGAGGACCATGACTGCGGATGAAGTCGAATCTGTGCTCAAGTCGAGAAGAGCCTTGCGGTATCACCCAGTCGACTCATATGCGAGCCACGCCGCGGATTTTGGGGACCGCAGGCCATCTATCCCTGCAGCTGTGCTGCGAGACCGTTAAAGTCGATTCAGGATATCAACGAATTACAAATACATTGGCCAGCCACTGGTCGTCTCAGAAATCTCCTCCCGGAAGTAAAGAGGTTGAAAAGTCCACGTTACCTGCGAATCAACCTTGCCATTTGCCAGTAGCAGACTAATTAACATCGGTTCGCCACTAATTCTATAATTATCCGCGGAGACGTCCAGGCAGTCGGTGCTCAGAAAATGCCAAGATGCGGGATGCCGAAATGCCGGGCGAAAACACGAGAATAAGCGTCAAGCTAGCTTTTCATGCTTCCCAACCGACCAATGCTCAGACACCAGACACTGCGAGTTACACCGGATTGCACATACGTGGCAGCATTACAGACACTCGCCAAGTGGCGCTTACTGTGGCTCTGTGTATCAGCCAAGACGGCTTCGTTCTACTTGATTGGTTTGGAAGCGGCGGATACGAAGGCGCAGAAATCATGAGCCACTCTCGGACGCGTCGAGTGGAGGTGGGATGGACCCTTGCTCGTGGCTTCATAAGAGTGACGTGCTGTCGCCTCGGCTTCCTCTCCAACATAATTTCGATTCCATTGAGCATCACAGCATTACCTTAATATCTATCAATTGGAAATTCCGAGTCTCGCACACGTCAAAGCACGATGACCAACCACAACGATTACCGCGATGACTACAAAAACCCTCGGGGAGACTACCCACCACCAGGCGGTGCTGGCCTAGCGGATTCTTATTACAGCGAAGCTTCGGGCGGACATCAGCAGCAGCAGCAGCAAAACCAACCGCCACCGTACGGGTACAACCCCCAAGGCGACTCGCGCGGACGTGACGACCGACGGGACGATCGGCGAGACGAATATAATCAGCGTGATGACCGTCGGGACGATGACCGCCGAGACGACTACAACCGCCGTGATGACCGCCGAGACGACTTCAACAGCCCCGACGGCCCCGACGGCGAGCGGGGCGTAATGGGTGCACTCGCGGGCGGCGCGGCCGGAGCCTACGGCGGTCACGCTCTCGGCGGCAAGACCGGCCACAGCAAGACAAGCGGCGTCGTCGGCGCTCTCGTCGGCGCCTTTGCCGGGCACAAGCTGCAGGATACGGCATCCGACTGGAAGGACGAGAGAGACGAGGAGAAGGAAGAGAAGAAGAAGCGCAAGGAGAAGGAGGAGAGACGAGACGACGACAAGGACGATCACGGCCGCCGCCGACGTTCCCGCAGTCGCAGCCGCTCCAGCAGTCGGTCCAGCCGATCGTCCTCGCGTCATCGCCGGCGCGACTCAGGCCCCCGCAGCGGCCACTACGCCGGTCACTTCACCGCTACTTCCCGCGACATCCGGCTCGACACCCACGGCGACTACAGCCTCACGGCGTCGTGCAAGCGCAACGACGGGTCCTACCAGTCCAGCACCATCAGCCTGGACAAGATCCTCGAGAACGACGGCGGCAGCTTCCGCTGGGCGTCTTCCGGCGGCCACGCACGCGGTCCTCAGAGCGTCACGGTGCAGCACGGCGACACGCTCCGCGGCATCGGCGCCAAGTTCGGGTGTTCTTTTGAGGACATCTCGCGGCATAACGGCATCACGAACCCGGACCTGATCTACCCGGGCCAGGTCCTCCAGATTCCCGGTGGCAGCGGCGGAGGTGGAGGAGGCAGGTTCAGTTCGTCGGCGAAGCATGTGCGTCTTCTTGACGGGGGCCAGAGGCTGGAGGCTGAGCTGCGTCGTGATAATGGCGACTGGGTAATGAGCTCGATTGTCTTGGATGAGAGGATCAAAAACGACAACGGGACACTGGAGCTTGTTTAAATGGATGATGTTGTTTCCGACTCTAAATGGATAGCTCAAATTACTTTGATATAATTACAACTTGCCTTTGCGCCGGTATTCCTCAACCCTGTTGAGAATCTCCTGGCAGTCCTTCCAAATCCTGCGCCTATTTTCCAATCCCTTCAGCTGGCCATTCTTAAGCCCAACAGAAACCCCCTTGAACAATCCAAACCAGTCCGTCTTGTTCGCATCCAGCAGTGTAACCGGCACAGACGCGCCTTTCAACCCAGCGGGTTCCAATTCCGCCGCTTCTTTGAGTTCCTTGGCCGTGGTCGACGACCAGAACGAGTAGTCGAGCGATGACCAAGCTTCCCACATCCAGGGTCTTTCGCGGAGCGTCAAGGCTTGGAAAACTGCCTGCGGAAGCGGCGAAAAGGAGCGGGAAGCAACTCGAAGCGCTGCGATGCTGCGTGAGTCGAGTTCCATGACAATCATGGTTCGAAGTTCCTGCGGCAAATGACTAAAAACATCGCTTGGCCTTCGCGGTTGACTACTAGTGCTGCTTTCACCCGTATTTTCAGATCCAGTCAGCTCATCAACCTTGTGAACCGAGCCAACGACCTTCTGCAAACCGGGGACATAGCAGCTATTCGCAGCCAGCCATTCGCCCCCAGTATTATGCTCCCACCACTGTGCACATGCCTCATTGACAGCCAAGTCGCGGGGAAACTCATCATACAAGTCTTCGATGCCGTCGATTTGCCACCAGCCCTGGAGCGCTTCGTAGTCGACTTTCCCGTATCGATGCAGCGAGGCTCGCTTGAATACTTCCAAGCAGGTGGGATGAAAAGGCAACGCATACTCATCGAGCTCTGTCGTGTCCCAGATATACGTCTCTGCGTGGGGTTCTGAACAACCATGGCGGGTGGGAAAGACGGTGGGATAGTCCATATCGCGACTCGGCATGTAGTCGCTCAGGCCGCTGAGGAAGAATTGTCCTTGGCGTTCAAACTCCTCGTCAGCTTCTGACTGCCAATCACTCTGCTTCCGCACAAGGCACTGCAGCGTGTTGCATCCTCTCATCTCCTCAACGGAAATGTTGTTGCCGTTATATCCACCGCCACACCAGCTTTCACCAACACAATCTGGCCCCGCAATGTGCTCGAGTGTATGTGTTTTCCCAATGCCCTTGAAGCGCGTGTCGATTTCAGACGGCGGGAGAGGATCCGGGCATTCGGGGTAAAATACCTCTGTTGATCCCTCAAACGTCATGCCGCCGTCGTTCTGACTGCTGTCTGTCGGGTCGGCGTAGCCCTCACTGAAACCTCCATAAGTGATGTCAGTCTCACGGACCGTCACCATGCAGCCAGGGCCACAGTCGCGACGCGTGAAATGTTTGCTGTCGACAAAACCGTCTCCTGCGAAACCGCCATCGTTCCACCCAGCAGATCGAGGTTCCCCTGCCTTTCGGATGCGGCCGATGTTGAAGCTGACACCGCAGATTTGACAGTAGATCTCAGAGTAGCCCATGATGTGAGAACGAATATGCGTGAAAAGTCTGGGTTAGAATTGGTGTGAATGTTTTCACGTTGGTCTTGGTCGTCTGAAGCCGGACATTTACGGACTACCCCTCCATTAAACCGTTGCTAAGTGGGGCGTCTCACCATCGTAGCCCAATTAGTTAATGGCCGAGTTGTCACGACTACGCGTAGATATAGGGTATAGTTCTGAATATTAGGGAGCAATGAAGAGTTCACTCAGCATCTGGTTCGACTCAAAGCAACATTTGTCAAAATAGCCGCTCCGGTTATCAAAGTGGCGCTTTTCAGGCCGAATAGCCTCCCACGGTCGACTTCAGAGGCTGTGCGGTTTCTATCATAGACGGACTGTACATAGTCGAGAAGGAAAATAACTACTGGTCATTTATCAATATGGAATACGAAAAGAACCGCCACATCACCCACCTTCGAATCGGAAATTAGAACTGGAAACGGCGGTATCGGGGGATTGACCCGGACTCCGTATCCCGCTTGGTTGGGTTCTTGTTCGCCCAGTACTCCTTCAGAGCCTCCTCCACTTCATCGACATCTCCATACGGATTAGCACGCGCCATACTCTCGACTGTTTCCACAATGGCATCGTCCGAGAAGGGCCCTGTCCTTTCCCTAACATCCGCGAGGACATAGGGCTTTGCACGCCATTCCTTCTGCATGGGGTCCAGGAACTGCGTGCCATTATAGCCAAAGTCCTCCAGCGAAGTGACGTTGAAGACAGCCATCATGTCACTGTCTTCATGGATGAGGTTGTGGCAGTGGAACATGTACACGCCGTCAAACGGAGCATACACAGCGGCCACGCGGACGGTTTCGCCTTTGCCCAGCCACACCACGTCCTTGAGCCCAGCGCTCTCGTAGGGCATGGTTCCCCGCCCACCCTGGCGGTCGAGCACCAGGAAGTCGACGAGATGGACGTGGATGGGGTGAGTCCAGCCGCCAGAACTGTTCTCAAGCTCCCAGATCTCGACAGTGCCGCGGGGGACCTTAGCCAGGACACGGTTGGCAGCATCAGCAAACCCGACGCCGTTGATGCGCCACTCGCCGTTGGTGCGGTGGAAACGGAAATGATGATTGATCTCTGTCGTGGCTGGTTTGGTGAAGGGGATGTCGCGGAGCTTTGCGGGCACAGTCGAGATGTCCTCAACTTCGTCGGAGCTCACGACGAAACGCATGACCTTGTTCGTGTTCTCGTAGTCATCATCTGTGCCGATGCCCCCAACCTTTTCGAGGTTCCGCAACTCGAGTGTCTGGCCGGCGTACTTGGAAAAGTCAAAAACAATCTCATAACGCTCGGCCATAGAGACGTACTGTCGAGAGGTCAATTAGTAACATGCAGGGTACATATTGTGCTTCAAATGCTGAATGGTCGACTTACAATGTTTGAAACCTGGACAGGCTCGCTCAACAGCCCAGTATCTGATGCGATGACTTGAAAGGGAAGCCGGGTGTTAAGCGCACTAGATCTAACGAAGTACAATGCAAATGAACGAGAGATGGCGGCATTCAGGAACCGGAACCGGTACTTGCGTGGCTTAACGTTCAGAAATGGCCAAGGCTGGCCGTTAACTTCAATGACATCTCCCCAAAGACTGTCTTTCTCCCCAGCGGTCGAGAAAAGCGAGCCATCGGCATTGTACTGCTTTGAGCTTAGAATCAGGGGGACGTCGTAGATACCATACCCAGATGGCAATCCCAGTGACTCTTCAGATGAATCCGTCAGGATGTAGGCGCCAGCTTGGCCCATGTACGCATTCTCGGCAGTCTGGTGCAACTTGTAAGCATTCGTGCCTAGTAGAGTACAGCATTTCCAGTTTTATCAACTCACCAAATGCATGGCGTGGTCATGATACCATTGGAGCCGGGCAGATTGCCCATTAGGATAGTAGTAATCCTTGTACTCTCCTGGCTGTGTGATGTCCTCGGCCCACCCGTCGAAAGGAGCCCGGGAATATGAACCGTGCAGGTGGACCGAGTTTTCATGTTCGGCATTGTTGATGAAGCGCACGATGGATTCGGTTCCCTTGGGGAGCATAAAGGTAGGTCCAGGCGCCATACCATCGTACCCTGTCAGAGTTGCCGGCCGGAGGTTCGGATACACAGACTTGGTAAAAGATTTGATTTCCATTTCATAGTACCAGATGTCTTTGCCGGTTAAGGGGTTCTTGATGATCCTAATAACCTATGAGCTTGTGTCGGTTAAATATGGTGGTGCTCTTACTTCAAGGGTTTCTTAACAGGAGGGATCGGGAGAGCGTTCCTATAGATGAGAGGGTACAATGGACTTTCATCATCACGCTTCGCGAGATTAACAACATCGGTGGGATCATCCTCAACAATCGCCTTCAGAGCGGCTGACTCTTCTGGTGGAAGATCATAGGTCCACTTTTGGGCTGCAGATAACCCACCCAGGCTGTTGAAAGCCAGACCTGTGAGGAGGAAGCGGGTAAGTTCCATGATGCAAAACAGGTTCGCCGAAGCGGACTATTGTGCAAAGCTGGGAAGAACGGGTAGGGAGTTGAAAGAAGGGAGATATGTGCCCGTGTGACGACGGATGCTGCCAGATGGGCTTGGGAAGCTCTCTTCACTCTAGGGACTCACATATTTATAGGAATCTATGAGATGGAGTTTGGTTGTGAGCTCGGTCCCATGGACCATCTCCCCTTGACTACCTTCACGGACCTCATACTGGAGACAAACCATAGAACAGTTCAGCAACGAAGGGCCCTTGTCAAGTTGCTGCAGTTAACCGCCTACAACCCATCAGCCATGATGATGAAGGCACCTTGTGATGCGCCTTTTCGGAGCATGAGTACAAGTCAGGTATAGAGGCATGCAACAAACAATACAACGCCCCGCTGAAAGTCATAATTGCTTTTCAAAGCCGGTGGAGAATTTCAAGAGGACATGACGATAAGTTGGGCGGAAAGCGCGGAAAGAAGAAGAGAAAATCGAAGGGATAAGGAGGCCCATGAAGACTGCAACAATAACGGCGGTACGGGAATGTCCTTACGATTGCGTAAGACCGCTCGCATCGTGGACAACAACCAATTGGGACTGAGAGTTGCTGTAGGTAAAGGGGGAAGAGCAAATAGGGGTGGCAAGAAAGTCGCCAATGGCAAATCAAATCGTTGCTACGCTGCCGACAGAAAAGTTCATGGGTTGCCGCCCACGATGGACGTGCGCGTCGACTATTGGTTTCGGTCAAGGCAGGGAGAACCAAACGAAGGGTAGAGGATAGACTGCCAAGATTCCGAAGCTGAAAGCGAGGCAGTTGTGGCGTCCAGGCGGCGTCAACTGGCATTTCGGCGAAGTGCTTGCTCATTCAGTTGTTGGGGGCATGACCTGATTGAAGTTCAGCCAGCCGTTGTCTCGATTCGAAAAAGAAAGGCTACTCTACTCCCCGATACTCGCTCCCTCATAACGCAAGTTGTCTCACAAAACCCCAACCTCTTTCTCCTTAACCCTCCGCCTCCTTTTTCCTCCTTCGGCTATGACATAATTGGACGCAGTTGAGACAACCATACCTTCAGCAACCGTCGTACCGACACTGGTGGGGTTTGAGGACAGGGGCCAAATACCGGAAACATTGCGGCTGGGCGGGTATCTGCCCGCTCCCGCCAGGGGGCCCAGAATGGGTGCGACCTTCCTTTTTCGTGCTTATCAACCGCTCGCTCTGACACGGCTGTAGCCTTTGTTGACTGTGATTCAATATGAATAGTATGAGAGCTGACAGGAGTTGTTAACCAGCTGTGTGTTTGCCCCACAACAAGTGGCTGGCTGGATCATTTTGTTGCCCCTTTCAGTGCGGTGTTCTCTTTCACCCGCGGGGGGGCCCACGAGGTTATCCACTGCTGACGGGATAGATTAGCGATCTTCCCCGGGCGGTTGAAGAAAGACCAGGGTCCCCTGAAAATACTCCCTGCACGTACGATAAATAGAATCTGGAGTTACGGTCGGTGTCGAGCCACAGCGGATGGGGTCCTTGTCTTCGAGAGGCAATATGCCGTATAATACTAGGTGTTTGTCCCTGCGACGCAACCCCACAGCGTAGGATCGTGCCTCTTCTGGAGCTACTGTAGCCTCGAATTGTTCCCGGGCCATGTGGCTCGGGAATGATTCTTAACATCTTGGCCGCGTCTAGCGCAAGATGGATCGCGGGACGCAACCGACCATGCCGGAGAAACAACTAGAGCATGTTGCAGGGGCTCTAAATTGAACAAGGGTATTGTGTCACATGGTTTTCGGCATGATGCCGCTATTATGTAAATGCTGCTGAGCTTTTGCTAATGGGTTGCTCTGGTCTATCCCCCGAAGGTATGAGGAGGAGAAACAGAACAATGTTACAAGTGCCGGGGCCGTTGTTGCATTTCAAAAATAAAGTTAAAATTGAGCTTCTCCGAACTTCTTGCATCGTAAGTGGAGCCTGCGAGAGTCATGAACCAGGACGAGGGGCTACGGAGACATTCTTTATGGATCTCACATGGCGCACCCTGGCATATATGTCGCTGGGGAACGGCTCCGACGATTCCTGCTGCAACCTCCAGCCAGGGCTTGTCTGATGCCTAACGATCTATCAAGTCAGTGCTCGCACCTGCATGATTCGCCCCTTGAACTGGGGATGCGTTACAATCGTTTAAAAACTTGGCATTTGGAGGGGACTCTGCTATAGCTTAATGCGTCGTTATATGGGTCCCCTTTTTTGACTTTGCACGAATGTCAAGGGTCGAGAAGCAGAGCACGGCAGTTAAGGCCACGAAACTCGTCGATGAGGTAGTTATTCCCATACTTACCCTACTCCATCATCGGCCACTGCGGAAAGCAATACCCGAATCACAGCACTGGGCTTAATCCGGCACGTACCGCCAATGTTGCAGCCGGCCCTAAACCCGACCTGCATGAACAGCAGCTGAACTAGCACCCCAGAAGTAAGTATCCGAGCCCCGGGGTAGGCCTTCTTTATTCCCAGGTGATCTGTCGTTATTCAGCTCTTGCACTGTTCACCTGACTCGCATGCTGCAGTCCGCATGCACTCAGCCAGGCGCCGGGACCGATTCATGGTCAGGCCACCCAATCCCACGAACTCGCTGCAGGTATGATATGGTGGCAACGGCTAGGAACGACTCTATGATGTGACTGATTGGTAAGCGTCACACGAGGTAACCAGGCTCAGATCCAAAGGGTCGGCACCACGACGATTGAGGAAACCGTCACCGTTCCTGGTATTCATTGTGACTACACTGCGCTGTAACCTTCAAGCTATTAGCTCAGTGGGGGCAGTGGATAGGCTTTTTCTCGGCAACTGCTTTAGGAAATGGTCGGTTCCGCCATGCTTGCCATCAATTAGTTTTGGCACTTCTCAAAGCATTACCATAGCGATTACTTACGATGTGCCGAGTGTCATGACGATGAGAGCATATGGGCATTTGTCATTCTGGTTAAAAGGGCTCATCAATGGTTTTTGTCTTCCCTTGGTCATGGAAAAGATAAAAGGCAGCCTGCCCCAAGCTATTCTCAATTCTCCCCATCAACGGCCTTCACTCCTTTGAACCCAACACTCTTTATCCCAACCACATCCAATCTTTACTCTCGCTACATACCAATCTTCAGCCATGGGCTTACTCTCATTTTTTGTATTTCTTGTTTTCGGCAGCCAGTTCTTTGGCTTGCCTTTCCTTGCCTCTGCTCAAGATGCTCCTGTCTTCGTCCAGGGCGGATTAGAAGATGCCACCGTGGATGATGAGTCGGTCTATAACACTGGCGGAACCATTACGGTCAATGGGTTCAACATGGTTGTCCCAATGAATGTCCTCGTCCAGTTCCCGGCTGCCTGGGTTCCCTGGAAGGATTTCGTGGCCAGCAAGGCAGACTTTTCTGGTTTCGAGACTCTGGTATGTGGACTCCTTAGTCATATCGACATTTTCACACGCTCATTATTCGTCCCTCCCAGGTCCTCGGAAACACCATCAACGGTATTCATCGTGTTGGCCAGGTTATTATCTATGAATTCTTCGAGGGTCTTGCCAGCGGCTTCATCGAGTCACTCGACTACGCAGATGGAAGCATCAAAATCCAGAACGGCCCCACTGTCCGCATTAGCGACCCTAACGGTGTCTTTTCTGTTGGCTATGACGGAGCTCCCTTTATGACGGCTGACGACCAGAGCCCCAGCATCTCGTCTTTCTCTGGATTTCCCATGTGCATCCCACGCAACGACACTGATCCTCTATGCCCTCTCAGCAACAGGCCTTTCAAAGGACCTGGAACCTTGTATGCATACTGTTCTCGTCCCATGACACTTCAAAGTACTGAACAGCATTCCAGCACCGCTCCGAACCCCCTCGTGATGGCACCCTTCCAGGCAGGAGATTTTATCACCTTTACTGGCTTCCGCAAAGGAAACGAGGTGATCGCCTTTAGCATCGTTGCACAGAACGTTCAGATTCAAACCCTCGGAGATATTGTCTATGTTCGGATGGAGCTTGGCCTTCTTGGCATCGACAACCCCAACGCTAACGCTGAAATCGCAGAGTCGAGGGTACGCATCACTACCCTTTGTGCTGTTGCGAGCTTTTTAATACGGATGAAAGACCATTTTCACTGATACATCATACATAGTTCATTGGCTTCGTTTCCAACAACCGAGCGACCATCGCTCTGTACGCCATGGATGTCGACCCTTGCACTGGAGACACGACAGACCGCATCATCGCTACAATGGGCTTGCGTGGAGGTCGCAACGAACAGAACAAGTTCGAGTACCGCAACGACATCTTGCACTCTTACACCCGAGAGTACCGGGTCATTGCCGAGATCAACGGCGTGGCGAAAACGCGCACCACCAAGAACGGCATCGTTAGTGGCACGTATGTGCAGCCTGTCAATGTCTGGGTCCAGGCCGAGCAGAACATTCCTGGCACGCCGCCGGTTCCTCACGACTTTTCGGAGATGGGTTTCCTTACCAAGGGCGTCGGCCGTGATGAGGACGGTAACGTTTGGGGTCCTCTTGACCCATTCCCCCAGACTGGTGTCTTTATCGAAGCCCCCACCTGCCTCGTGGATGGTTCAGAATCAAGTACGTACAATACACCAACCTAAAGTCCTGTTATTCGTATCGGGGGACTAACATGAAGGATGAGGATAGGCACTCTCTCTCGACGCGCGTCTATGGGTCTTTGGTACAGCCGGGCCAAGGCTGAAGCAACCGCCGATGCAGAGAACAAGGGGACTACTAAAGGATTTCTCGAGATCGCCCCGTCTGAAGGCATCAACAAGACGGTCAAGCGGGTTAAGAGAGAATTCTAAATGATCGCTACGCGATATGCTGTTATTTTCTTTTGTAAACACGGATATAACTTCGCTTCTAGGCTACTGTATATTAATTTGAATCATCTTTATCTTTGTATATGATACAACGATTTGCTTGTAACTTTCGCCCCCGAAGCTCATCGAAAAGTCGAAGCTACATATGGAACTGTGATTTTCATCGATATTCCAGAGCGTTGACAAGATCCCTGGAAGCGATTTTACCCCCAATAATTATCCTGTTTGGTCTTACCATAAGGGAAGCGGTGAAGAATGAGTTGGCTCGCCCTGGGATAAGGTATTTGACTTGCGTTAAGTCTTTATTACCATACTGTCACGGCCTAGGTTGCACACTGTCACGTGGCGCGCATGGACCATGCACACCCCCACAAATTTCTAGCCAACTGCGCGGATCACGATTCCCATCGTGATCCATGGACAGGCTCACGATTCTCAACCGTGATCTAACAACAAGATCACCATTGTCAACCGTGATCCAAGGAATACACCAGAGTATATATACACAGTCACTTAGCACATTAGACAAGAGC
>JABSTB010000146.1:58950-119233 GCA_013756995.1 Neonectria neomacrospora
ATACGCCTCTGGACCTACCCTATACCCATAGGTTAGACCCGACCGCCACACATACAGGCAGCAGTTTCCCCACTTCCAAAGAGGGTCGTCTTATGTTTGGATTCAGTGGCTCAAAGGTGAGTTCAGGTCAACATGTTCTATCTTCTACGGTCATTCGCTTGCTATTTTAGTTCACTAGCTTCTGAGACTAAGTTCCTCCCTGTGTCAGGCAAGGTATGTACTGGTTTAGTGCCCCATCTTAGGCCATAACGGAGCAAGCACAATGTACTGCGAGAGAATTAAGGGGGTTAGATATTGCATTGATTAAATCGGCATTTTCCTTCTAGCTATATGTATTTATCTTTGAAATTTCATTATTCTGTTCTCAAAAGTATGCTATTCCACCGCAGCTTGAATATGACACATTTTAAATGCCTTTCTGTTTTTCTTTTAGGTCGAGGACTTCGCGTCTTTGAACTACTTCATTTATTATCTACTTCACTATTGAGGTATACCTTTTCCCTTAACATCACCGTATTTCTCCAAACTTTTTAATCTAGCATTCGTTATTTCGATACACGATCATCTTACAATTAGTGGCAACTATGTAAGATCACTCCCTTCTAGCGCATCCTCAATCCATCGCCACAACCTCTTATCTGCAATAAAGCATTGATTCATTTCCGAAATCAGTGTTAACTTCCTCGCAATGGCAACCATGTCGGGATTGTTGGCCTCGAAACTACCAAAATCGGCCTTCTCGTGTTTTTTAATGTCATCCTCTGACAAGTTGTCCTCACTTAGTTCAATAAGCAGTTGCCTATTGCCCTCTTGTGTAGCACGCTCGTGGAATAGTTGAGGTATGTCTATCGGCTCGTCTCTCTCTCTTTCATACACAAGTCCATAGAGTGTTTTAAAGAGTTGATAGTCTTGTGTAAAAAGGATCCGCACGAGTTGTTGAAAATACCACATCCGGTCAGATTTATTCCAACAATCCGTTTCGACGTCATAAGAGCCCTCATTGAAGCTTGCTCTGAAAGCAGTAGTGCGCGATTTTGACGGTAGGTGGACTATGTTCCCCAGGCTCGGAGTGGCAAGCAGCTCAGTCATGGGAACTGATGACGCCGATTCCCAGTCGAAGAGGCAGGTGATGTTGAGGTCTTCATCGACAAAAATGTTTCCGAGATGAAAATCCGGGTGGCTGATCGGGAATCCTTGCTTGTCTTTGTAAGACAGTCTCGGCATCATTTCTTCCAGTATCTGGCCAGCAATACAGTAAGCAAGCCGGTTCTTGCTGTGGTCAATCTTTTGACCAATGGACACGAAGTCATTCCAGCGACTTGTTGCGGCCTTGAAGCTGCTCCAACGTAGATATTCAGACACATTGGGAATTGGTGCAAAAAAGCAATGAGGCGTGAGTGGGAGCTCTTGGGCGTGAGACTTATAGACTGAGGTAAGAGAACTCAGATAATGACCCTCGTTATCAAACGACCCCCGATCTATTCCTTCCAGGGAGTCTCTCCACTGCCAGAAAAGTGATAGGGAGGGGCATTCGTCAACTGTATAGTTGCCATTACCGTCTTCGAACAGAGACCCGATTTTCCCAAGACGTATCCCTAAGAGCTGCGCAACTATGGCCCCAAGCTGGGTCATAACTTTCTCCCTAGCCTTGTCAGAGAGATGTTGAAGTGGTAGCGACGGCGTAGAGGCAGGCGGTTCAAGGGACTGTGGGAACCACTCATAGTCTGAGAGGGCACTGCTAGAAGCTTTACTCATCAGAATATACGGTATTTCAATCATATTGCTATGAGAAGCACTAAGGGATATCAATACCTAATAGTGGCAGAATGTGAGAAGATCCCTACCTATAGGAGTACACCTCAGGTACCGGGATTGAGCTATGCTCCCGCAAATACTTCAGCGTAGAAGCCTCGCTCGTAAGCATCTTGAGCGCAGACTCTTCACTGAGAGTACCATGTTTTCTAAGGCGCGGAGATCGAAGAATCCACTCAACCCCATCGTTGAAGAGGACGATGACAGCCCAATTTAGGCTGCCGGCCATGGGTGGCTTTGAGACGTCGCAAGTACATGGCAGACCCCTCAGGCCCTCTGCCAAAGTGAGGAGGGCATCGATGTTGAATCTAGAAAACTTGAATATCCGTTGAGCCATTGTTGTTTGATATGACGGCGTGTAAAAGCCTAAAGGCATGGTTCAAAAGCGAGAATGAATGCGGGCGGTCAGTGTGAAGTGGGGCTGGAGGCCGTGGATGGATGGCATTGAAGCCCTGAAGAGGAAACAGAAAATGTAGCTTGTTGGCCGCTTACAGCCTCTAAACATGTAATCGAACGCAGCCTGTATATCTCTGTGCCAAAAACACTCATGTACCAAATACTCCTGGTCCCTTTTACGCTAGGATCATTGTACCGTACCCTACTTCTTCCACGAGTCCCGATCAACGTTTCACTCTTATCCCTTGGTTGATGTCAACCCCAGATACCCATACCCGCCAAGAACAAGCCCCGACACAAACCGAAACAAAGCTGTACCAGGCGCGCCCTCTTTCCAGCAAAGGTAAGCGTCCACGCTGCCGGCCACGACGAGTAGCGTCAAGATCGTATCGAGGGACCTGAAATCGCCCCGGAGATAGAATGTGTAGATGGCGATACCAAACATGGACATCCGGGAGCCGTATACGGCAAAGCATGTGTGCGCTTCGGGGGACGCGGCGATGTGGTCTGGCAAGCCAAACTCGCGGATGGCACGAGCGGGCTTCCAGAAGGGAAGCATTCCACCGAAGGTGAATGTGGTGGCAACGAAAAGAGGCGGGATGTGCCAGGGAGTGAAGGAAGGAAGTGTGGTAGTCATGTTGTAGATGAGTGCGATTGATTATGTGATGTTTTTGGCAAGGTTGAAGTTCAGAATATCAAAAGATGTCACTCAGATGTCTGAGTGCCACACAGAGCGGGAAGATGACGTGAGATCCAATCTTGGTTAGGCGGAGCTTCAGCACAGACTGATCTTCCATTGATCCTTACAAGATATGGTGCCCCCAGTTGTTGGCAGCGTAATCGAAAAAGGGACTTGATGATAGACGTGGAAGGTATTCTGCCTTTGAATCGACGAAATGACATATAAGTCATGCAAGTTCTGGCTATCTGTTGTTGACACTCAATCGCAGGATCGTGGATTCCTTCACTCCTGACTGCTTTTGATGTGCCGGCGCTGATTTGGGTGCCGATTGCCACAAGTGGAGCAAAATCCGCCTCGAAGAACTGCTGGGTGGTGTAGTGGACTAAACCCATGATGTTCGTCCTTTCGTCCACAGTTACAAGACCAACGCAGGCAACAGTGATTTCATGCACATCATATATGGCCGTTTCTTCGAGCTCGGAATCGCCATCCTTTACAGCCAAGTCGTGCTCAAGCCCAGGATCAAGCCAGAATGCGAGGCTTGACGCACTGAAGCAAGCATATGAAAAGATGCTGGAGAAAATCTTCAAGCAAGCATTAGCGTTTAGAGAACTCGCAAGGAAATCGCTATTGTGGCTTGTCTTCTCAAAGAGGCTACTCACAACGCATGAACCTAGTTTTGAAAACCCCTCCAACGCATCTTTGACTTCCCTTTCGTTAAGTTTGTCTTTTAACATGAAGAGGTCTACGGATGGCTAGCTCTGTGAGTCTACTTATCAGTTTCTTAATAGAAGAACCTAAGATGATGCAAACGATTGTCTAACCCGACCCAGACCAGGTCGTGTTGCAAGTCCCTTCCCCACGTGAAGACGCAGATGTCCATATCCCCCTCGACCGACGTCACCACCTCGGGCAAGAAGGCGGTGCACGACCAGCGCGTGAGGTCTCCCGGCGCTTCGTACCGCCACGTGGCCGCCTGCAGCTTGCCGGCCGGGTCGAACCATATCAACGCGGCCGTGGAGACGTTCTGCTCCGGGAACTGCCGCTCAAAGACGCGCAGCCGTGTCGCGCGGTGGGCGCTCGAGGTCGGGGTGATGGGGAACTTTGCCCACTTGGTCTCGTGTAGGGCTACTCGAGGGAGGGAGTAGGCGCCCCAGACGGCGCCGTCGTCGCTCACCCAAAAGGCGAACTGGACGTCGGCCGTGGCACGAACGCGGCGCTTCATCTCGTTTCCAGCGTCGTCCTTGTCGATCTCGACCTCGCAGCGCCGAACGTAGAGGCAGAGGCCGCTGTCGATGCTGGCGTTGGCGTCGGGCACGGCATCGTGGAGGCCGATAAGGTCCGACAGGCCGTAGCCGCCACGTATATCAAGCCAGTGTCGTGCCAGTTGCAGCGTGCCGGCCGGGCCGATCCACAAGAGATCGCTCCACGCCCATGAAGATAAAGGGTCCGCCGGCGGATTCAAGTGGGTCTGCGGTACGGACCAGGCCTGCAGCTCCGACATCCGGCGGCCGGCCTTAGCCACGGGTCCGACTGTCGGCAGGTTGATGGACCATCCCCACTTTTGCCCGTCACTTCTCCACCGCGTCACAGTGATGTCGCCGACGTAAGGGGGGTCGTTGGGCCCGATGTACCACACTAACGAGTCACTACACCCTCGCACGTTCGCTAACGCGGCCAGAGAGCCACCTCCGTGGATGAGCAGTCTTTCCGGATCGCTGAAAGGTGTTTCGTATCTTGCGTAGGGGACCCGGCTGTAAGCCGCCTCGTTCTTGCCGGAGCCGCGCGCAATAACCTCTAACTGGCCATTGTCACCAATCCACATAATGTCCAGTCGCTCGCGGGTGACCTGGCACGCCGTCAGAGCTCCTGTGGCGGCGACGGGACTGTCCGACACAAGGGGTGTGTTGACAAAGTCCCGTTGGTCCCGGTCGAGGCGCACACTCGAGACAACGTTATTGTTATCGACATAACAGAAATCGACGCCAGAATGTAGCAAGTAGGGCACCGCAATGATTCTGCTGGTGGGCAGCACCGGCCGGGTCTTGCTCAGGTCGAGCTGGAAGTCGCCGACTTGTAACTTGAGCAGGTTGAAGGGTAGCGTCTGCTCCCATATTATGCCCTTCAGCCTAGGGTTGTTCCCAGCGAGGAACATCTGATACCGGATATGAAAATCCCCGTGGTACTTGGCATAGGCCTCATTAAGCTTCTTCTCCGGCAAGAACGCCTGCGTGTCTGCCTCGTCGGCCCATACCGACGTCGAGTCGATTGGCGTGCCGCCGGCGCCCAGTGCCTGAAAGAGCAATTTAAAAGTGGAGTTGCCCGTCGGCGGGAGAGGATCCCACGACATCCGGAGGCCATTTCCAGTCCAGTAGGCGTGTACATGGAACGGTTTGGGGAGATCAGGTATGACGCACACATCCGTCTCTGGGCCTATGCGCTCACCAGTTGTCCTGGACACGACGCCGAGCCGGAGGGACTGGGGCACACTGTTTCGGTCCACCATGACAGTCCAGCTGCCGGTTCTGCCGTCGAGGTGCGGGCTGTCGAACGGCAACTCGGCCATGGTCACGCCGTTGGCTCGCAGAGTCAGCATCTGAGGTTCCCACGGCGGTGCCGAGAACTCGGCGGTGATGTGTAGAGTCCGGGTCTTGATGTCGTAGAATGTGGGCTCGATGATGGATATCGTAGTGGCCCGCCGGATGGTGATTCCCTTGGGCTGTACAGTGACTGCATAATCATAACCCGCTTCAATATAATTACCACCTATCCAGATGTCAATTTGACCGGACCGCGAGCCTTTCTGTATCGCTGGAAGTACCGCCAGGACTCGTCGAAGCAGAAACGAGCCCTCGAAATATCTGCGCTGCATATGCCCATAGGCGAATCGCGGCGTGATGGTTACGACGAGCAGTAGCACTTTGGCCGACAGCGGCGTCAGCTTGGTGTCCTCCGGCGGAGGCGGCTGCTCCAGCGGGTAGAGATTGCCGACCACTAGGCGTACGCTATAGGAAAACAGGCCACTGGGGTTAAGGCCTTCCACCTTTGGCAGCACCGGCGCGGCCGGCGTTCCGGGCAGGCGCAACACCGGCTGGCCGCCGCCGTCGTAGTCGCCGGGACCGAGAATCACCGGGATGCGGACTTCTAGCTTGCGTGGGTACCAGCCCGTGATATGTTTGAACCTGTCACCTACGACGTAGTTCAGAGAGAAGACCATGTCGAAGGGCTGGTCCAGCGCATAGATGGTGCCGGTGGTGTTGGCCGGGTCGTATAACGGGAAGCAGGACGCCTTCAGGGGAGGTGTCCTGAACATAGCGGACTCGTACACGGCGTGTTCGATGAAGGCAGCCAGGTCTAGGTCTCCCCCCGGAGCCTGTAACGAGAGTGGCAAAAGCGCAACCGAGACTTGGCCGCGTGGGTTACCCGTGGGTAGCTTTGCAAAAGCCGGATCTGGTCGATGACTGGCTCCCTTTTTTCCGTTGCCGTCACTACTGTGTTCCGTATCCTTGGGCCGGTTCGTGACGTACAGCTCAGCTCCCGGCTTTGTATACCAGGGAGCATCGTCCCCGCTGTCATGGTCGTCTCCCGACTTCCCCTTCGCAGGAGGCGACTTCTGCTGGACAGGCAGCGTGAGATAGAAGATGGGGCGGTTCAGCTGCGCCGCGAGGATCGACGATGGGACTTTGTCCTTCCCCTCCCATGTGAAGATTTTGTCTCCTTCGGTTGACTTGTCCATCTCGTTTAGGTAATCCTGGAGAAAGGTCTCGGGGCGCAGAAGCCTCGAGTCCCAATCATACAAACCCACCTTGCCGCTTAAATCCTTCTCTAAATTCCTGTGAATGACGGCTGCCTTGGGCACTGTTTCTCTCGTAACACGAGGGATGGGCCGAAACGACGTTTTGAATCTGAGGGGCTCGAGCCTTTCACCCAGCGCAAAGCTCTGCTGGTGTTGGGGCTGCGAGATGGTGATGCTCTCAAAGTTTTCGTCACCGGGGACGCGGTCCAGCAAGCAGAGAAGTATGTCGTCGGCGAGGAGTTGCATGTACAGCACCTCGCGGACACCGGCCGGTGTACCGTCCCGGAGATGCGCCTCGACCTTGAGGTCAGGAAAGGTCGAGACGGCGATACTGCGCAGAAGGAAGCCCCATCTGGGTACCTGCAATGTGGTGCCCTTGCCGGGTCCATCAAGACGAATCTCGCCAAGATAGCTGTTGAGTACCTTCTTGATCTCGCGGCGGATGGCGTCGTCGTTCTTGGCGTGGTGGTTACCGAGGCTGAGGCCGCCGTCTATGACGCTGTCGATCCACTTGGAGTCGACACTGAACGTGCGAATGGATTCTCGTGGAAGCATGTCCGGGTCTGGGACAAGATGGTGAAGCGGCAGGCCCGCGAGATAGAGCTTGTCCAGTGCCCAGGCCCGGACGACAAGGGCATCGGCGTCTACTGTAGGAGCTGGAGCCGGAGCCGGAGCCGGAGCCGGAGTGCGGTTGACCTCCTTGCTGTCCTCCTTGGGCGGTAGGCCGAAGCAGGTGACCGTGGCACTCTCCAGCTCATCCATGTAGCTGCTGTTACTGTAATTGACCCCGGACAGCAGCTGCAGCGACGGGAGGCGATTACGTTCCTCCGACGTACGCAGCCACCGTGTATTTGCGCCCCGTTTGTCTAGGTCTTCGATGTTGTGAGCTTGGGCGAGTCTTTCCGCCGAAGCCTCGAGTTTGTCAAAGTAGGCCGCCTTGTCTAACCTGTCGTCACCCAACGCCTTCGACTTGGCCATCTTGACAGCGGCCGTGTGCACCTTGCCGCGCAGCCGCAACAGGCTGGCCGTGAAGGTCGCGTCTGCCATGGCCAAAGCCCGGCCCAGGCTCCACGCTGCACTGTATGAGACATCGCTAAGGCCGGTGGTGCTGTCCGTCAGATCCAGGGCTGTCCAGTGCATTGCAAAGGGCTGGACCATGTCGCGCTCAGGAGCCACAGGAATGAGGGGCCCTCGCAGCAGCGACATCGTCTGCTCCCCTGTCCGCAGGATATGCGGCTTCAGCGTGAAGCCGGCGTGGAGAGTCTTTTGCAGCCACGCCGACGTAGCCTTGTCCTCGGCGGTTTTGCCCGGGTCAAAGGCTTCCAAATGCTCTTTGGATATACGGAGCGGCTGCACATTGCTACCGAGGCCCCTCATAACGTCGCCAAAATCGACTTGGTCGGATGGCATGCACATCCAGTGCCAACTGAACAAGGACACAAGGCCGACGTGCTTCGCAGCTTGCCCCGACATATCCATCTCGGATAGCCCCTCGAGAGATATGAGGTGCGAGATGATGCGAGTGGGCTTATTGACGTCCGGTGGACCCGTTCGGGGGCTCACGATGACGGAGAACTGCGGCTGGACGTTGTTGGCATCTGTGCTGGCCATGAAGCCGCCATGTGTTTCCCTCACATGGGCCATGTAGGAGTAGCGGGACACGTCGGCCGAGCCGCTCCAGGTACGCTTGTTATCTGGCGAGAATCCCGAAAACAGCTTCTCGAAGAGATCTCGTTTTAGGAGCAGCGTGTCTACATCATCCTTCCTGTCATAATCGCACTCAGGGCTATCTGGCGCTCGTAGCGGCGATACCACAAAGCTGTAGGCAGCAAGGTCGCCGGCCTTGGTCGACACTGTGCCGTGAGCAGAAAGCTTCTCTTTGTCGCCCACGAATCCGACATCTCTGCAGGCCTGGGGATCCAGCACGAGCTCATCTTCGGTAAATGACAGCACGGCTAGCCACGGTAGAGCATTGAAGCCTACCGGGTCGTCACGGAGTTTGCGCTCCCAAGGCGTCGTTGGGTGGCTGAAGACGACATGCGCCAGGGTCTGGCAGTAGTCGCTGTGGCCCGCGGCGGGATAGACGCTGTGGATATCTCCCGGATCAAGAAGCCTGAACTTGGGCCCCGAGACTTTGAGCTTCTTGTCTGGGAGTTTAAGCTCAAGATGTTCTCCGTCGCCCACACTGAGGGCCTGAGAGATACTGAGTGTGTATGAACCAACGGCCAGCGAGGGTTCCAGAAACGATCTGAGCTGGACATCTTTGGGGCCCAGCCGCTCGTCCTCGCTGACACCGCTGGTGAGATAGCGGTCGTTGGGTTTCGATGAGAAGGCGGGGCTACGAGTGTTGGTCGAGGCAGATAACATGTTGATTCCTGAGCAAGATGGAGACCTTGCTTGGCTTTCCTTGCCGCCCTGCCGTTGGCCGTTGGGTACTTGGTGAAAGCGACGTAAGAGGTGAGGCGTAGGTGAAGGAAGTAGAGGAAGGCTGAGTCAGAGACAAATGGTCTGGGTCGAATGCGAGTACCGTAATAAGGGAGGGGCAAACGACAGAATGCTTCTGACATGCCCATCGAGGGTCATCAACTCCATTGGGGAGTGGGAGTGGGAGCCGCGCACTAATGCGAATATGTTCGAAAGAGACATCCAAGAGAACAAACTATTGATGACTTGCCCCGGCCCTTGCATGGACAGCCGACGCTATCGATACGCTAACTCACAGTGGCGCCCGCACTGTTCACCATTCACGACATCGCCCCCGGTATAGACATGCCCGAAACCTCCCTCTGCATCAACCACAAGTTCCGCAACCTCATCTCGACAACAGCGTCCCTTGCTCGCGAAAGTAGAACGGGAATACTCTTCACGAACAAACGAATTGTCCCCTAGGGCAACGGAGCCCTCTCGTTCTTTCAAAGCCGCGAGTTGTTTCCTCTCAGACACAGACAACATCGAGGGACTCGTGCTCCCAAAAACGTGAAGCAACAGCGATCCCCTCACGCACTCACCCACATCATGGCATCGCAACCGGTGAGCCAAAATGAGGCGTCAGCGCCAGTAGCCTCTACTGTGGTGGTGCCCATGGCCCTGCAGGCCTTTGTCGTCTCTGAGGACTTTCCCAACAGCCAGTACCAGGTGGCGCCCATTGTCCAGCCTGACTTCTCGGCCTTACTCCCGCAGGCCGGTGAGATCGGCCACGACCTGATGGATCAACTAGATACTTCCTTCTGGAGGCTTCAGGCCCGGTACAGCACGCGCTTCGTCGATCTCGACACCGGGAAGCACCGCGGAACACGCTCTGGCGTCCACCTCAGCTGGTGCCTGCCACGCATGTATCGGACGGGCATTACGGCAACGGTTAGCGCCACCGAGACAGAAGAGGGTCGCGTCGCATACGATGAAAAGCGTGTACGCAGCGGTTACGCCAAGGCGCAGGAGGACGAAGGCGATGTACATGTAGGATCTCCCTTAGCCATGCCTCTTGTCCCTCCACCCTACAGATATAGAGCAAGCCTATTGACTTGGCAAGTTCCGACCAGCTCCCGACCGGTGGCTCATAGTCAGAAGCGCCCAAGATGGCACGCGAGAGGCTTCCTGGCTCGTTGAGAGCAACTGCGTACGGGCCATTGACGAATACGAGTTGGTTTTGAGTTGTCGCACGGGAGAAATGAATAACTACGAACTCGAGATGGTGGCCTCACCAGGCATGGCTCAGGTGGATCCCAACTCTCCCCCGGATCTGCAGCACAAGCTAGTGATGGGTCGTTGCGTGCCCCTCAAGGCAAACAGTGTGCTCCCAGATCCAGACGAAAACAAGTACATCCACAAACGGCCCTTCAACGCCTTCGAGACAGGCCATGAATTCTTTGCCGACTATCAGCCCCACAACATGGCCGTCTTCTCCTTCTTCGATGACCTCAGAAAGCCCAAGGATATATCGGATGGGACCGTGGATTACGTTGTCATCGGTTTTCATTCCGAGGCCGTGGATGACCCCCTCGCCGTCTTCGACTTGGACGCGTTGTCGAAAACCGCCGATGGCAAGACCAAGACGCCCTTCACCAACGGAGAGCTCGTCAAAGCCCTCTCGCTCGTCCTAGATCGAGATTCTGCCGGCGCTGCCAAGTTCCTGGACGCAACCGCGGGGACAGAGGCACGCACTCTGACACACGGCCTCCTGCGCAATGTTCGTTGGAACCGCAACAACAGCCGTCTTCGCGTACCTTCCATCAAGCTCCAGGAGATGTTTAACATGCATCAGCCCGTCGCCGTCGGTATGCATACGCTGGATGCGCTTGCGGCCTTCCTCCACGTCAGCCTGTCCGGCGAAAAGGACAAGGATGAGGGCAATTCGGCCGCCCCAGTACACACCTTACTGGGCCAGTTGCTAATGCTGATTACCCGCGATGACGACGTTGACTCACAGCAACAGGCGGCCGAAGAAGTGGCCCTGTATGGCTGGATTGCCCAGTCTCAGGGCACCGTGTGGCATCTACCCCGGCGCGATGACAAGCAGGAGGGGGAGGGGGCCAGCCTCGAACCGGGAGACAGCGACCTGAAGATGCTCGCCGACCTAAACCACCTGCAGCAGCAGCTGGACACGGCGGGACGTGAGAAAAACCAGCTAGCCTGTCGCCTCTTTGGCTGCTGGTGGAACGCCGTTGGCCTACGTAAGTTCTCACCTGGTGTGCACCAAGCGAGGCGACTCAGTGTCAAGACAACGGCCGGAAAGATAGCTGCGAGGATGGAGGTCCTGGGAAGAGCCTCAAAGTCTATGCAGCGGGATTTCGACAAGGCCAAGTTGAGACTCACAGAGGCGCTAAACGGCAAGAAGCTCTCGGCCGCGGCCACGGTGGCTTTTGGTTTGCATCAAGATCCGACTGTCCTGTTTGCTGGCGCCAAGTCGGGCTGGCCAAAGGGCTTCACCGACACTCCCTTGAACGTACGTCTGGCCTCGGAGGTGGCACCCGGCCTCCCAGCCGAAGGTGACAAGAGGGCGAGCGCCATACCGCTCCCACCAGGCGTCTCCGAGCCTGTCCGGGCTTTGCTGCAAGAGTATTGCGAGTTCGACAAAGCCAAGCGCAACTGGAAGCCAAATCCATACGCCGACATGGAGGACATGAACAATACACAAGGCTGGTTCCCGCTCTTCATGGAGTGGGAGGTTGAATACTACCATGTCCCCTTTGAGAAGTGGGTTTTCAAGGCCGACGAAACGAGCGGCGACTGGCACTATGCGATTCCACAGGAGGAGAATCTCGCCGAGTCGTTGTCGGTCACGGGTGTCGATTGCCGCATGTTTGGCGGCCGCACTGCCGTGGCACCCGAGGCTGCAACAACTCTGCGGACGCGTCTTGAGCAGCTGTTTTCCAAGACGATGGATGAGGAGGTTCTAGCAAAGCGTGAGAGGGTTATGAAAAGAATTGCCGGCCTGGAGTACTTTACCTCACCGCTTGGCGGCTTCACTGACCATCTACTAACACTACGTCGTGGACACCTTCCCCGACCGTCGGCAATAGATCAGGAAATGACACAGGCTCTTGGGCTCACTGAGTTCACGGCTGATATCTTCAGAGTGCTGGAGACGATGGCACACGAGACGGCACCGTACGGCGCTACCACGTCCTTGTCGCCGGATTACACTGCGTTTAATCCCTTCAAGTCCGTCACGCATGGCCAAATTCGCTTCACCAAGCTCGTTCTCGTGGACAAGTTTGGTCAGGTAGTCACAGCTGTCCAGCCCGGGGACAACGGCGCCATGAGCTCGGCGCTGTATCCGTGCGTGTCTCCTACCATGGCCTGTAACGTCATGAAAGGTATCACCGACGAATACTACCCCAACACGGCCTTCAAGGCCGACAAAGCCTCAAACATGTGCCAGTTTGTACAGATCCCTCCGCGGATCAATCAGCAGGCCCGGCTGAATGCCCGCTTCCTCAAGCCGCTTCGGGAAGACGGCGCGGGCGATGGTACGAGGCAGCCGGTAGGCGATTGGGACAGCCCCATCTGGGCCTGGCTGGTGGTCAACTACCAAAACTATTCGATCCAGGCCTACAACGGGGACGGCGAGTTCGTGCTTGAGGTGCTGCTCGACGACACACCGCCAACAGCCCGCTTCTCATACGGACCCAATGACGGTGGAGACACGCCCCAGCCAACGGGTCGGCTACGTGCGTTGCTCGATGATATGAGCCGGTACGACTTCTCTCGAGCGCTATTTGAAATGCTAGCCAAGGCGAGCGACAGTGTGCGTTCGTCGGCCGCTGATTTCGATGGCATGCTGCCTGCGGCCTTCGGAAGGCCCTTTTGCGTGGCAGATCTGGGCATCTCCCTCGAGCTAGCCGCGCCGCCGCTCGTTGACGCTTCCCTCTTGACGTCACCAGCCGAGAACCGCATGCCGGAGCCTGGATTGCTCGACTATGAGTTTCCCGTGGCTCTGGGTAATCACAGGGCGGCGTTTGATGGGCTTGTGGCCACCTTTGCCGCCAATGGCCCGATCGGTCCTATCAGGTCGGCCTACAGGCAGATAACGAGGAAAGAGAATGTGGATGAGGCAGCTACAGACGAGGCAGATAAAGATGAAGCTGCTCCTATTCCTCTCAAGGTCCGACCGTACTTCCTGCCCGGCGACACAACCGACCTCGAAGCGGCACACAACGCACAACTCGCCCAGCACTGCATGAGCGCTATCTTGGACCCGGTGTGCCCGATACACGTCTACTCGGGCGCACTATTGCCGCCGGCTGAGGTAACGGCTCCGCGCTGGCCGGTGGACAAGGCCCTGCGCAGCATGCACGCCTTTTTCAGCGTAGGACCGACGCTGGTTCCGGCGGTGCCGCGGACGGATCTGGTACACACACAGATGATGGCAGCAGAGGGAGAAACAGCAGGAAGAGAAGCAGAGGGCGAGTTCAATCAGACGGTGCAGATGCCGGTAGGCGGGGCCGCGGCCGATGCTTGGCGCTGGCTACACCCGAGGCTGGACGCCGGCAAGACCCACTGGGACCCGGTGCCGATCCGGCCCGTGGACAAGACGCTCAAGGTAGAGGCGGCGGCCGAAAGCGCCATTGTGGAAGGCTACGTGTTGGTGCAGGCGGGCAGAAAGATGAAGTAGAAATAAAGACCACGAGAATCGTCAAGCTTGGGCTTACCGCTATCAGCCTGCTACTTATTGAACTGAGTATTCTGTCTGCTTCTGTCAAGGGCGAGCGAGTTGCTGGCATCAAGGTAAAAAGACCAAGCTGCCATCACCCTGATTAGATTGAGTGTAACAGATCCGTGATAAGAAGCCAACTTACCTCTGTTAAATGGAGAACCCTAACTAACAGTCCGCACAGTGCAGTCTGCAATCTGCGGCTAGACCCGCTCCCAAGATTGCCTAGCTTCAACGGCTTCAGCTCTATCAATGCGGCAAGACCTAGTTCGTATATGTAGCATTGCCGCACTAGCGCATGCAGTATTCGATAGTATTCACTTCTTAGGTATGTCTATGGACTCACATGGTCACTTTAGCGCTGTGACGCGTCAGTAGATACATGGTGACCATTGTAAGCGATGCCCGAGACAATTCTGGGCCGTCCCTTGCGCCATAACCAGAAACAGCTATGCTTGTTTGAGGATGATCGGGAGACAGGGCAGAGCCAGAGTGCGGTAGCTGACTACTAACTCTCTCCCCACACAGCCCCAACATCTATGAGGCTCCCAGACTTTCATCGGTAGGCCTTCATAGGTGAAACTCGACGATTGTCGCGAGCACTGGGCACTACTAACGTCTCTGGCTCCATGATTGGAGAAAACAAAGCGCCAACATGACGTACACTGATTACAAAGTGAGATCATACTTTATCAACGTCGATGTCGGCGACGGCGCCGTCCACCTCCTCTTGCACAATGGCAAGGTCGAGAGCTCAGTGCTCATCGACGGCGGCCGGGAGCCCGCGGCGGGGATGCTGAAGAGCGCCATCGCCAAGTTGCACGACCTACACCAACTGGCATTTCGGTTCAAGAGCATCGTCGTCACGCACTGGGATGGTGACCACTACCGCGGCCTCTTCAAGATGCTATACGACGACATGGCGCGCAAAAGTTACGCCGACTGGACGTACGTCAGCAAGGACCATACCATCTTTTACTGCCCGTGGAACTGCCTGGATAAGATCGACAAGGACAAGCAGTTCGCCATCCTAAAGCCAGCTAATCTCGATCAATACTGGCTATACTACAGGTTCTACGATCGCCCAAGCGGCAAGATTAAGAACATCCCGGTCTGCAAAGCCTTCGTTAGCACGCACTGCCTTGGCCACGACTTCTTCACTGGAGAGAGCATTGACGGTAAGGTCGACCTCGATGGACTCAAATCCCCCATCAATACCGTCTCCGAAGCCTACACCCGGGCCACGGCGCTGCAGAGCAGCAAGGGGCCCGTGTTCCTCTGCATCGGTGTCGACCTTCGCTTCATCAACCAAGACTTCATAGCGCCGGAGAACGGCTGGAAAGCAACAAGCAGGGATACGTACATGAATGCGTCCTCCATCATGGCCACCATCCTCTGGCCCACGGCGACGGGGAAGCACCGGATCTCGCTGTACACTGGCGGGGATGCCGCCGAGGAATACGAGAGGAAGCTAGTCAGGTGGATGGAGGGGAATGACAAGTGCGTGCTAGACGTGGTCAAGGCTGGCCATCACGGATCTCACTTTTCAACACCGGAGAATATGGTTGAGTTTGAGAACCAGGCGTTTGTCATTTCTGCAGGAGACGAGTACGGCCATCCCAGTAAGTGCGCGAATACAGACACCCACGGAGAGAGAGCGAGAGAGAGTAACATCTAACAACCATGTCAACAGGCTTCGCCGTGCTCTACTTTCTCCTCACGGTGGCACACGTCAGGGACTTACAGAACCACCCGGCGCCCGTCATTAACGTGCCCCCCGTTCTGTGCATGCGCATACCGTACTGGATCGACATGCCCATCGACGAGGTTTTAAAAGGGACCCACTTCAACATCAAGACAGTCCTCAGCTACACGGACGGCGCAGGAGGGCTCCACGACGCGCTATTCCAGTTGCTCAAGGGGGATGACCCGTTTCAGATCAATCCGGAATTTGCCAGAGCGGCCACACACATGAGGAACGCGTTTTATCTCGAATCAAAAGACGACCAAGAGTTTCAAAGGCTCGAAAACCTCTATCACGGCCGCTCGCCGCTGGCCAAGCTGCAGAATTGGACGCCACCCGCGCGCAACGGCAACGTGAGCTATAACGAGTACCTGGTCGCCGTGGAGGTGATGCGCAGGGCCATCAAGGCCAAATGGATCGACTACGGCTTACCGAGCGCGACTCACATCTCGGCGGTGCAGTTCGTCATCGTCGAGGCCACCAGCGACCCAAACGTGTGGTACAGCCTAGGCCCGAGTCTGGCCGCCCCAGTAACCGCGGTGCAGGGGCTCATCGCCATCAACTCCAGCCCCCCGCTGAAGAATAAGAAGAAAAGAGACACGCACAAGACAGACAGCTTAGATCCGGGCGGGGGCTTTTGGACCAGACCCACTAATCTTTTTAAGAAGAGAATCAGCAAGCCAACGGAGTTCTATGCCAGGGTACAACGCGTTGTAGAGAAAGAGAAGCGTCGGGAGAAGAAGAAGACGGGCTTCGTTGGCGACTTATACGGCCTCCAAGCTATTACTGAGAGCGGCATCGATGACGAAGACGCCGCCGAGCTTGCGCGTTGGACCATCAAGCTATTCACTGACGAGCTTGCCCAACGCCGAGGCATGCGAACCCCCTTGGACGGCTTTCGCCACGGAGGAGACGACTCTCTCTGGTGCAAGTGGTTTGAACACTGCTTCCCTAGATCGAAGGCCACGCTGCTGTTCACGGGCGAGGTCGGCACCGACGCTGTCGTGTCCCTCACCCAGATCGATCTCGAGCTCTCGTTGCCAGAATCCTCAGTACTGGTCTTCTCGACGGCGCGGGCTACGAGGCTGGAACAGTTTGGCAGCGATGCCATCGATAATGACAAGATTACAATGCTGGGTGTTGACCGGCGACTCGAGGGCATGCTCTTGGGCCTCGACACTACTCGGAGCAGTCGTAGCATTACCCTTGGCGATGTGGCACGTATGGTCTCCTATCCTCTAGTGGCGGGCCTTCTAGAGGGTATCCGGCTACAACCGCGCGCTGGCACGCCAGAAAGCATCTCCCGCTCTGGCGTCTGGTTCATCCCCTACCATCACAACCGCACCATCATGCGGCTGGAACTAGAGCCCGTCCAAGGCGAAAACAACTCGGAGCTAGAGGAACTGTTGGCAAACGGCCTGGGATCTGTAAAAATCACCAACGTGGTCGTGTCCGCAACTTGCGTCAATGAGTTGTTGGTGCCGGACAAAGTCGAGGCAACGGGCACGCTGAGTGTCCGGGCGGATTTGAAGTGGCTGTCCGACGCCGACGCCCTGCCTGCGTTTGACGGCACCGTCTTGTTTGAATTTATGGCAAACGGCTTTTCGGTGACGCTCAACTTTGGCAAGGCGTCTGGGACGCAACAAGAGCTCGCTGCCATGCTGTCCAAAGTCCAGAGAATGGTAACGGCGAGCACCATGATGCAGACCGAGGCACTGGACGCAGCCAAGGAGGTTTCGGACATTCTGCGCACCGTCATGGCGCCCACCATGTACATCCGCAGGGTCTCGATGGTGTTTAACGAAAAGCGGAAGCCTGTGTCCTTTGAGACGAGGCTGGAAGTTGGTCTTCCCTTTGCCAGAAAGACCAAGACGGCCCCGTTCCTCGTCACATTCCGATGGACGCCGGGCGCCCTTGGACTTGAGGCCCAGCTCTGGGACGGCACGCCGTGGTATGGCAATATTCCTCCAGCGCTGTTCCCCTACTACGATACTTCCCAGCAACTCGACCCGTGGACGGCAATTGAATACGAGGGGCACATCTCCATCAAGGACCTGGTTGACGAGCCTAACCTACATCTCCCTAGCGGCATTCCCGACGCCATCTACGACGCCAGGATATCGTTTAGTTACGAAAGCGGCCAAACTACACTCTCCCTCGCAGCCGGTCTAGAATGCAGTGCGCAGCCAGAGACGGACAAGGGTGATGCTGGCGTGCCTTCGCTGTGGTTTGACCATGTGAACCTCGCCCTACTGCTGGTCTATGACGGACATGGAAAAAAGCCCGCCGTGACGATGCGGTTTGATGCCACCGTTGAGCTGGACATTGCGCCGCAGTACTCCCGGGACGATGTCGAAACAGACCGAAGGATTTGTATCAATACCCGTGTCGACTACGCCAAAGACGCCGACGGTTCATCGTTCTGGACTGTGGCGGGTGAAGTCAAGAACGTCAAGGTGGCGAACCTATTTGACACGTTTGCCGCCGACGGATCGAACAATGCCATCATGGATATCATGGCCGGCATCACCATCTCCCACGCGTCGGTGCGCTACGAGTACCATACTGGCAGGCCAAGTCGGCTCGAGATGGCCGGCCAGCTGCTGCTTGGGCCTCCGAAAAACCAGGTCACACTGACGCTGAAGTACTCGCACGACAAGGGCGATGGCAACAAGTGGTCGTTCGAAGCTGAACTTGCCCTGGAGGACAAGGCCAAAGTCTACAAGGTTGTTGACCTGCTGTCGGGCCTGGTCGAGGACGAGGCGGCGCTGCCTGAGGTGGTGCGCAATCTCGAGATCCCGCTGGGCCAGTTGAAGCTGAAGCTCGTGTGCCGGTCGACTATTAATGCCCAGGGCGAAAAGCACGCAATTTTTGCCTTGTCCATTAGCCTCGGCGACGACTTCACCATGACGTTCGTCCAGGTACGCTCCTACAGCGGCAGCGGCACGACGCCTGCGCCGCCTACCACGCCAGGCCGGTTGCTGCGTTTCTCGCTCTCAGGCCTGCCGGGACTACACGATGTTCCTGTCGTGGGCAACGTCAACCCACCGTTGGACCAGCTCGGCGTGGTATGGGCGAACCGCGAGCTCTCGGCGGGCGAGGTAGCCGTACTCAACAAAGAGGTGTTTGAGGGTGCGCGATGCCTGCTCTTCAAGGCGAACAAGCCGGGAGCCACGACAAAGCCGGGCTTTGCGAAGGGCTTGCATTTTCAGGTGGCGCTACTCGAGCAGAGTGTACCAAGGTTAGTGCTGGACCATGTTGTCAGCGGTAAGAAGAAGGCCGACAAGAAGAAGATGGGGGATAAGGACGTGGTAGGAAATGAGATGCAAAAGGATGAGGGTGAGGGTGAGGATGATGATAAACGCCACAAGGATGATACAGCTCAGTCTGTAGCACCCATGGCCAAGACGGTAGGCCCGCTGTGGGTGCAAAACATCGGCCTATCCATCGAGGGCGCATCTTTCAACAAGATCAAAGTATCGCTCGATGCCACGGTGCGCCTGGGCCCCGTGTCCTTTTCCCTGCTCGGCTTCTCCTTCACCATCGACACGAGTGTCATCAAGCACCCAGACGACTTTACGAAGCTCATCCCCATGGCCAGCGTGGGTGGCATGGCGGCCGCCTTTGAGAAGCCCCCGACACGCATCGCCGGCTCGCTGGTGAGCTTCGGCGACGCCAACGACGACTCCAAGCCGCGGGGCTTCACCGGCGCCGTGACCGTGTCCATGGCCACTTGGGGAGCCGTGGCTGGCGGCGCCTACGAGGAGCTTCGCACGGCGGGTGGCGTCAACAGGTCCATGTTCGTGTTTGCCATGCTGCAAGGTACTGTTGCCCAGTTTGGCGCCGCCGAGATTGATGGTTTGACGGGCGGCTTCGGGTACAACTCGCATCTGGCCCTCCCAGACGTGGCGCAGGTGCCTGAGTTCCCCTTCATTGCCATGAATAGGAGCGGTGCCGCGCCGCTTCCGGGGGACACGCTCACTCAGTTGTCTAGGCTGATGGGACGAGGAGGTGAGAAGGCGTGGGTTGCGGCCGTGCCAGGGGATATGTGGTTTGTCGCAGGTGAGTCTTGGATGAGCACTTACATGAATGTCCCTGGGTGATATACTAACCGAATTCCATGATACCAGGCCTCGGCATCAAGGCCTTCCAGATGATGGATGCCCAAGCCATAGTAGCCCTGACTCTCTCCGAGCAACCCAAGTTCACTATTCTCGCCCAGGCCACGGCCGTCTTCCCCAAGACGTTCAAACCCGACCCGGCGGCCCAGAACCCCCTCAAGGGCGCCTTTCTCGCGCTCGACATGGCCCTCGTAGCCGTCGTCGACCCCTTCCACAACACCATCCTTGCCGCCGGCCAGCTCACCCCCCGTTCCTTCATCTTCGACCCCTCGTGTCGCCTCACCGGCGGCTTCGCCCTCGCCTTCTTCCTACCAGGTTCGGCGCACGAGGGCGATTGGGTCTTCAGCACCGGCGGCTACCATCCTCGCTTCGACCGGCCGGCGCACTATCCAGAAGTATCTCAACGCATCGGCATCCTGTGGGAGTACGACTCCCAAACTCGCATCTCAGGCAACGCCTACTTCGCCCTGACGCCGCGGGTGGCCATGGGCGGCGGCCGGCTCGACCTCGCCCTGGACAAAGGCTGGCTGCGCATCGTCTTCAGCGCCTACGCCGACTTCTTCATGCACTTCCACCCGTTCCGCTTCAACGCTTCCGTGGGCATCGCCCTGTACGCCAGTATCACCCTCCGCTGCTGGCTCTTTACCCAGCACTTCGGCCCGCTCGAGTTCTCGGCCAACCTGGCCCTACGCGGGCCGCCCATCGCCGGCGAGGCCCATCTGCGCTGCTGGCGCTGGGACGTCACCGTGTGCTTCGGCCCGCCGCCGATTGAAATGCCGCCGCTGGATCTGGAGCACTTTATCCGCATGGTCAAGAACGTTCCTCAGGATGCTCGCCAGGACCTTGTTGATAAAACACCTGCCCATCTGCTGTCCATCACCCGGGGCGCCGTCACGCCAGAGCAGCCCACAGGGACCGAGACGGCTACGACGGAGATTCGGCCATCGCAGCTACAGTTCGAGGTCCAGACACGCGTGCCCGTGCTCTCGGCCACAGTTGGAAAGGAAACCAGGAACGACACGGTCACTGAGGGCGGCCAGGTCATCACGCCCCAGATCTTCGCCCGGCCCATGCGGCAGTCCGAGGCACTCTTTCAATCTAGTCTAGTCATCAAACTGGTCAACGACAAGTTCCGCGACCATTTGATCGATCTTACCGGAATCCCGCAACTGAAAGACATGCCACCAGCCCTCTGGGGAAGAAGTAAGTTCAGTGTGCTGCCAAAAGGAAACTCAGGGACACGAAGGGGGAAGAAGAAGGTCAAAATTTTCACTAACAATTCCCACAGGGATCGACTCACCAGATGCGGCAGTCAACGAGCC
This sequence comes from Neonectria neomacrospora, assembly GCA_013756995.1. Lineage (NCBI taxonomy): Eukaryota > Fungi > Ascomycota > Sordariomycetes > Hypocreales > Nectriaceae > Neonectria > Neonectria neomacrospora. The sequence continues at coordinate 79,977 of JABSTB010000146.1, forward strand.
ACTCATCCAGCACGTCGTCGGCTATACAGTCACCGTGAAGCCTAACCTGCCTAGCAAAGAGTCTCTCCCTGCAATATGGCTCAGCGGCTTCAATGCCATCGACGTCGGAAAGGATGCCAACATCCCGCCGATTCCACCTGTCGAGGAGCTTGGGGGCGACGGCGGACTCGTTCTGACGGGATCCGGTGCGCGCAATGAGATTGCCCAGCTAGTAATACCAAAGCCAGGCCCGCCTCAAGTAAACAGCAAGAAAGACGACGCTATAGCGGCATGGATGAGGTTCAAGAGCCAGTTTTCCCAGGGAGGACTGCCAGTAACCAAAGCTGAGTCGAAATTCTTTACATTCTCTAGCTAGTGTACCAATAATTCTATCACTGTTACTGTAGGTTCCTCAGCCTTTTCAACTCAGGCGTAAAATCAGATCTGGCACACTTCCACTTGGTACAATTAGATGCCGGCCATGTCACAGTACACGCGGATTCATGTGATTCTGATCCTTACTATTGAGTTTTCTAAAGCCTAAGACTATAATAAAGACTAAGAGTAATAAGACTATTAATTAAAAAGGGGATAGAGTGAGTGATTTAATATAGGATAGTATATAATATATACCCTTACTAGTTTCATACTATACATGTATTACTTTAGTTGAAAGTTATCTTGCGTTGCTAACCAGGGCCTCATGACAAGGGTGGGAGTTTCAAAGAGCTACCCAGAAGAATAGAGAAACTGCTTACAATTCAATACCTTTGTAACTACGTAGACTATTATCCGGAAATCCTTTGCATAAAAACCGAGAGAACATGAAATGGGAACAAGAGTAGCTGCTTTAATTACGAAGTCTTCCAATCCCGCAGTACCTTAGCCAGAACAGGATGGCCCGAAGCCTCAGCTAGCTTCGCGGCCCGCTTGCACCGCATGTGCAGTGTATCAGGATCGTTGTCCTTCTGCAGCAACAGACACATGATGTCGAGACGGCCATGCTCAACAGCTGCCTCTAGCGCGGTCCGACCGCCCACTGCCGCCGCCGGCGCGTTGGTGTCCGCTCCGTGTTGCAAAAGCACCGATACGATGCGGAGATGGCTGTTGAGAGCGGCCCTTTGCAAAGCCGTAGCGCCATGTGATGGGCTGGGCAGACCGTTGACGTCTGCACCCCGAGAGAGCAAAAGACGGACCAGAGACACGGAGCCTGTTCTGACGGCAGCTTGTAGTGCCGTATCTCCCCACTCGGGACTAGGAGGCGCGTTGATATCCGCTCCTGCGTCTAGTAAGGTCCTGACCAGATCCTCGTTCCTTGTTCCCACAGCTGCTTGAAGTGCGGTCTTCTGGTATGGGCTCAAGGCCGGGGCGTTGATGTCTGCTCCGGCTTGTTGCAGCAGATGCATGACAGGGGTGCATCCTTTCGCTGCAGCTTGCTGAAGGGGACGTCCTGAATTCTGGTTCACGTCGGCGCCCTGTCCAATAAGAATTCGAATCATATCCTCGTTGATCGGCCAACATCTCTCAGTTGCGAATTGCAATGCTAAGTCGATTTTCCAGCTAGACGACTTGTTGGGATTTACCCCTGCTGAGAGGAGGACCGTGACCGTATCAATGTCGTCCAACTGGACCGCGTTCACCAAGGCCTTTGCACCAGCAACACCAGAGATGTTGGCACCTGCGTCTATCAAGAGTTTTGTTACCTCAGAATTTTTAGTCTTTGTCGCGATCTCGATCGGACGCTTGCCTCGTAGTGGTTCATTGACGTCGGCCCGGGCCTGCAGGAGAGAGCGGACTAAATCGACATTCTTCGACTGCAATGCAGCCATCAATGGCCCACCACTAGGACAAGCCCCTTTTGCAATGAGTAAGCTAGCGATCTCGAAGCGCTCGAAGTCTATGGCAGTGATGAGAGGCGAGCCGGGTCCGAGACTATTGACGCTGGCGCCACTGTCCAAGAGTCTCGCGACGATGGCGCTGTCTCCGTGCACAATCGCGGCTTGAAGTGCACTGAGCCCATCCTTCACGAAGGCAGGCGGAGCGTTTACATCAGCTTTCATTCGCAGGAGGAGGTTGACCATTTCAAGGTTTCTGCTTTCAGCCGCTGCTTGAAGACAGGTACGACCGCCCACTGCAGCAGCGCTCGCATGGATGTCGGCGCCAGCTTTGATCAATAGTCTGACAAGATCCAGGTCTCCCGACTCCACCGCTGCCTGTAGGGCTGTTCTCCCACCAAGAGGGCAGGGTGGTGCGTTGACTCTGGCATTCGCTTTCAGCAAGTGCTCAACTAACTTTTGATCTCCAGCTGAAGCGGCGGCTTGAAGGGCTGTTCTCGCGCCTCGCCCCGACGCAGGGCTATTGACCCCAGCTCCTTTACTTAGCAGCAGACGTACTAAACAGTGATTGACTGGTTTTGTTGCGGCAATCTGCAGCGCTGTTCCGCAACCTCCTACATCGTTGACGTTTGCACCCAGACTAAGCAGCAAGCGAACCGCGCCAGCATTGTTCTGATGGACCGATTCTTGCAACGGGGTGCGAGTACTTTCTTCCTTAAAATCCAGGGTTTTACCCGCGATATTCATGTAAATTCTGATGTCTTTGGCCACGTTGCCCTTAGAATCGAACTGGCTGCTCCTGAGCCATGGGAGGTAGTCGTTGGCCGGGCAGCCATTGACGTCTGCGCCTGCTTCCAGCAGAATTTGGATCATTTCCATATTGCTCCTTTCTGTCGCGCATTGAAGAGCCGTCTGAAAGATATGGAGATTGTCATACGCTATATCTTCTACAGCTGTCTCCCGAACTTTTTGGTATGCCTCGCCGATTGGATAGTTGACGTCCGCTCCGGCAGCAAGTAACATTTCAGCTACCTCAATGTCGTCGTTCAAGACAGCAGTTTGCAATGCCGAACTTGCAGTCCGTGTCGTGTCGTTGGGATTAGCACCGGCAGCTAGCATAGCTTGAACCAGCTCGGATGAACCATATTTAACGGCAAGAGCCAACAGGGTCGGCATGGTGAGCGAGGGCGACGATGCGTTTACATCCGCGCCCGAGTTGATCAGCATCATTGGAATCTCAGATCTCCTGGATTTGATCCCCATGATTGCGTCTAGAAGGACTGTTGTTTTGGAGATCCCCTTGCTGTAGACATTAGGGCTGGCTCCAGCGCTTAGCAAAAGCTCGACAAGAGAAGCATTCCCCAGGCTCACAGCTTTGTGAAGGGCAGTCTCTTTATGAGACGTGCCGGAGAAGCAGTTTGGGTCAACACCCTTGGCAAGCAAGGCGCGGACGGTGGCCTTATCTCCCATGTCAGCCGCACTGACAAGAAGATTCCCGCCCAGGATCTCCGTGGTCGGCAGCTTGGCATCAAGCAGGCGCTCAATCGTCCAGAAATTGCCGCTTTGAATAATCCAAGTGAGGAGCTTAGTTGTTCCCTGGTCTGACAGTAGGTTATTGGAAGAAAGATAGACGGTGTACCGAAGCAGTTGCAAAGATGCATCGAAGAAGGACGCATTGGAGAGCTTCTGGACATGTCTGACGAGTTCTCCCTCTTGCCTTTCAATAGTTCTCTCCTCTAAAATTGAAGATATCTTGGACGCGTATTCGGGAGCATCTGGATCGGCGTTTTCGCCCAAGAATTGACCAAGGAGGCTTCGGGCCTCATGGATCGCCTTTCCCAGCTCTGTCACAGCCGTCTGTGGTAAGTCTGTGATAGGTGTTTCGGTCCAGTCCGGAAGTGGGGGATAGTTTGGGATCAAGCCAAGTGGATCAGTCATTAAATCAAATGACAATCCCATGTCCAAATTCGTAAATGACAATCCCATGTCCAAATAAGTGTCGTTTGGTGATATAGTCGACCCGGTGTGTGAATCCTCCCAAGGACTGACACCAAGGTCCGAATACAGGGGGTCGGCCAAATTGTCGACGAAAGGAGAGAACATGGGAAAGTTCGGGGTGACGTTAATACCGAGGTCGACGACTGAGGCTCGTCAGGAACAAGGTACTGAGGATAGGGCGAGGCAAGACTCACTAGACAACTCAAGGTAGCTCTGAAATTAGAACCATGGCAAATCGCAATTCCCGATACTTTCGACCTCGTGAGACTTCGGAGTCTGCGCGAATATTTGCTGGGTAGCGGGTAGGGAGGGGCCTTCTTATTTCGTCAGTGATGAATAATCCCGTTGAATGATATTATGGGTGAGCAATTTATTTACCTGGCTCCATTCCAAGTCGAGGCTGTGAACCCGAGTACCGATACAACGCCTTTTTTAACTTCTTCTCTGGGATTTTCTCCCTATTGATGAGAATCTCGGTCTCTTTTCCCTGAAGCTTTCGTTTGCGAACAAGCTCCACGGCAAGTTCCCACGTCTCCCTTGTGGAATATTTCCCCAAGTGTCTTTTTTTCCGTGACGTACAATGCGGATATCGTCAACTTATGGGAGTCCCACTCTTCTGGGGGAATCTTTCGTGCAGGAGTCATGGCTTGGCTGCAAGTACGAAGTTGTCATGGAAGAGACACAAGTTAGAGGAGCTAAAGAAGAAAAATTGACAAGAAGATTGGAACGGCCTTTTAAGTTCCGAGACCAACGGGTTGATCAGGGCCTCGTCTGACAAGCAGAAAAATTCTGGCAAGAATGAGAGCCGCCCGCGAATTTGCGGCACAGTTGTCCCTGGGGGATGTATCATTGGCCGGATGTCATGTGACGCTCCGTCACACATATTACTGGTTCTAGAATTTGCGTCTGTTGAATTATCCCCCCCCCCCCTGCATGTCTGGGACCAACGCAAATTCTGGCACTGACCATTTAGGAGGCTTTGCACCTGCTTTTTAGGCGCGAGTTGATTGGCTCTAACCACAAGACGTGTCCTCAGACAGAGCATGGCCAGAATTTGCGAGGTCTGTCTTGTGTAACCCAGGGAAAAGTGATGTTACCACTCATGAGAAAACTCAAACATAGTATATATCGGAGGTCTCCTATTCTACTACATTCATTCATTTTCATCAAAAAGAAATCTTAAATGATCAAAATCATCCACCAGCAACCCGCCCACTACTAGACATGACATTGTCCGTGGAAGATATCGTTGCCACCATTAGCGTGCTGCTGGCCATCCCTCCCGCCGCACTCGGACTAGACACTTTGGAAGAGCAAGGCGAGCAACTCCTAGGAAGCTCAAGCTGCGTACATATGCCGTTGCTGGGCTTTTTATGGCCAAGCCCCACTCCGGGGAACTTGACATCTGCCTTATGTCCGTTGATGACATGGTTATCACACGCAAACCGACACGTCTGCGGTGGTCATTGCTACATACACTAGAAGTGTGTGTTTTCGGGGAATTGCCCTCTATTCTCAGAGGGCCGAGGATGCATTCTTGGGTGTTCATGGGGTGCGTTCGTTGGGGAGTCGCGCGCAAGTCAAGTCATCCTTTGTGGACTACAATCCAATATGATTATAGGTTCATGTGTTCATGTATCTAGTAAACATTACGGCCCATCCGACTGATGAAGGTGAAGTATATACCCAGAAAGGAGGCGTGAGCCGAATATCCTTTGTACGCACGGCTGGCTCCTTGCCAGAAATACCAACAATGATTTATTTTAGGACAACTTTGGGGTTAGAACCGCGTCGTCCACCCATAAAGTTATTGATGTACATATGGTGCTGAGAAGAATGCCGACACCGCCCGTGTTGATTTGCGCCTGCGTCCACGTGCACGTTGTCTTGAGTTGCACCCAGGTATCAAGAGCATTAACCCCTGGTGTGACAACCGTGCTGCCGGAGAGAACCGAGTTCTCGCCGAGGGCGCATCCCAACGAAAAACTGGGACAGCTTCCGGCCTGACGTATCCAGACTGAAGCGTCGTACGTGCGGCCAGCAACGAGCGAGGCGCTGTCGGCAAGGCCGTAGAAGCCGGAGCCGAGCATTTGACCGCCATACAACAAATAACCAGATTGGCTACCTGAATGAAATTGGCTTGTGTCAAGTCTTATGATAGGTCTTATGACATTTTGGTAGGCTAATTCCCATGGGGCAACGCCGTCCTCGAATCCAGGGTTCAGTAAATAGTTGGCGAGCGAGGGCGTGGAGGCCTCGCTTGAGGACGAAGTTGAGTCGCTGGTGGTAGTGGTAGATGTGGTGGTAGATATCTCAGTCGTAGGAATCTCCGTCGTAGAGATAGATGTCTCAATCGTAGAAGTTTCGACGCTGGATGTCTTGGTCGTAGAGGTCTCGGCTGTAGAAGTCTCGGTGAACCCAGTGCTAGTGGTCTCAGCCGAAGGCGTCCCAGAAGACACCTCAGTCGTCAAGGACGAAGACGCATCGGATTGTGGTCTACACGGGCCCGCCGACGCGCTGTAGCCTAGAGCCAACAGCTGCAGGACGAAAGCTGCCGCATGCATCTTGAGTTTTGTCGGACACACCCGAGAAGAGGAATCAAGCAGGCAACAGCAAACGAACGGCAACAGCGACGGCGAGCAAATTAAAGAAAAAGAGAGCAGATGGGTGCACAAAGCGAGAGACGTTTTGACGCGCAACCAGGGGAAATGTGGCTTGCTCTTAACCGAAGCTGCTCTACAAAAGGCAGCTCACCTTAACTATTTCATCTTAGTGGGAGCAATAGCGCGGCTGTAGCGGCAGCACCATCTGTGCTCTTACTGCTTTTGGGCCACAGCCGCAAGCCACGTCGGCCGATGGCTCCAGATTTGACAGTGAGTCCGTGAATGCGCACGCAGTTAGCGTACCTGGTTGAGAAACTATTGGATTACCTACCCACATGGTACCTGAGATGAAGCCTTGGCAAAACCCGCACAATCTATCAGCTCAGGTTCACATTGTTGGCCCAACTCAGCCAAAATAACAACATTGTTACTGAAAGGAGACCCTTATATATGGAATTCTTGCCGTAACTTTCAGATTCAAAACCACTCGTGGTCCAATACTTCATCGGCTGTTGCGCGCTTACTCGGGTCGTATCGGAACAACTTGTATAACAGGTCGGCTGACTGTGCCTTCAAGAATTTGCCAGTGACTTTGTGAGATCGATGAAGGTCACCTCTTCCGCGGTAAGCAGATAACTGCCCTAGGGTGGTGCATGAAACTTTTAGCCATCCGCCTTTGCCTTCCGGGGCACTCTGGGTGGCAGCAGACATCCTGTCACGTTATAGGGGGGGTTGTTGGTCCCGCAAGGGACGTTCGTCTTTTTGTGACACATCCTTACCCCACTCGACTTTCCCACCTCCCTTTACAGCATTTTCGATAGCGAGACTATGTAAGGAAACAACATCTTCAACATACATGAACGAACATTCTTACCAAGTCTAATACAGAAACGGTGACATTCGCGAATTACCTCCTGGGTGTACGGTGGAAGCCCGAAACTTTGCGTTTCCCAGCTCCCGTCCCCTTGCCAAACACATCGGATGGGGCGATAATTGCAGAAAGAATGTCTAGGCCGTAGGTCTCTGCTGTGGAGAAGATAGTCTTGCCTGCTGAGCAATGCATCTAGTCGTCCGGAAAGTTTCAAATGGCCGTCAGTGTCATCGATATCTAACCAAATGTGAGGATTGTGCCGGCCGAAAGTTTCAGGACAGTAGTCAAAAACAGCCGTTGCAAATACCACTATACTCGGAGACAAAACTCAAGCACACTAAAACCCATTTTCATTCTAGAGTTAAGCTCTTACTGCTCTAAGCTAAGCTATTACTAAGCTTGGGCCGAGGATCCTAGAGCTGGGCAGAGCTGGGCAGAGCTTGGGCTGAGGAGCCTAGAGCTTGGGCTAACTCCTTAGCTATTAATATACTTTAATTTAATTATACCTAATTCTATAATAACTCACTATTGCACATTACTAATATAATCTACATTGCTTACTATAAGGTCTTGATCCACTTGATCATCAAACCATACGCCCTAGACCTACCCTATACCTCTAGGTTAGACCCGACCGTCACACTACTATATTAGCACTAAAACCCTATTCAGTTCAATTCTTATCTAGCTCAACAAGACTATTGCAATAAATGGTCAGCTAAAGTTCTCTCTCCTTGCCAGAAGCTACAATACATTCCTAGCCTTCTTTGGCGTTGCTGAGCTGCTGGATGTCTCGCCGGATTTCCACGGCCTGCCCGACTATGCCGTCACCATGGCATTTGAGCTCTAGATTATGGGCTTTTCCCATCGGCGTACCTAAATTGGAAAGAATATTATTTTACCCCTAATGCGACTTGCGGGAAAGGAAGACTCTTTGGTCTTATATCTCAAATCATTCAAGCTTTGCATCTTTTCAACTGTTCGGTGAGCTCACGCAAACTTTCACGAGAAGAGTCCTTGCGAGATGGAAGAGAAACCGCGAACAACTGGCGGCGTTGACTCTGGTGGCGCAGTTTTAAAGAAGAAGTATATCGCAGCCGCTGCGGCGCTTTTGCAAAAGTGACCCGACTAGAGAAGAAACCTGGGCCAATTCAGCGGTGAAGAGATGGCGAAGCGGTTCACCAAGAGGGCCAAGGTTTGTCGTTGTAGTTGTTGATCCCGTCTTCGAATCGCCATTGCCAACAATATGTACCCTCTCGTAAGTGCTCCCCTACAGTCGAGATGCATAACTGAAGGACTGGCACTTCCCGCAGGCTTGGACTCCCATGTAAAAGAAACGGACTGGAAAATGAGGCGAAGGCAACGGCGCAGGGGAGGCCTTTTTGGTCGCTTCGACTTGGGTTGTGTGTTATCACAGGGCTTCAGATATGGCCATACTAGGCTTTTGTGCCAGCAGTCACTCCAGGATAGTGATTTGGTAGTGCATGGGTTGGAATTTCATATAGCATAATTCGCTTTGATGTTTTAAATACAACAATTGAAACTTACGGAAGGTTTCAACTTCTCGCCTTGACACCGCCAGAACTACGATGAGCCATGGTGATGGAGATCTTGTCATGCAGCATTTTACTAGGGGTCGTCTCAGGGAGCTCTTCCTGGTTCTTAACCGTCACTCTGCGTGGAATGGGAAGCTATATGTACTTAGCTTCGGTTACAGATCTTATCAAGGTTCCGGATGTTGGGTGACTGCATGAGTTGGCTAGGTAGTGTTTCTAATCTACGACGGTATCCGAATTCTCAGGAATAAACATTTCACCGAGAATCATGTCTTGTATCGTGATGAGCCTTGAACACTCGGGGAATTGGTAGACGCCGGGACTCCGAAAACCATCTAGGGGCTTATTAACTACCTAAACTGGAAGACGAGACGCCCAAGCTTGGGCACCGCCCCTGCTAGCTCGCGAGTCATGTTTGTCGGATTGGCCTCGCCCAATCGTAGCGTCTTGGATTGAGGATGGCACGGGCTCCGGGATTTTGTCCCCGTGAATGAGATGATAAGGCTTCTACCATGGCAACGTCGTCAGGTCTCCGTCTGTGACGCGTGACTCGTGAGGCCATTCCGACTGCCACGCCGAATTGACGACTACGCGTCAAGAAGTACTTGCTACTACGTGGACACATCAGGAAATGCCAGTCGAGGCCGCTAGGGAAGACCCCTAAATCTCGAGGAAGCGGCTCACGCTGTCGTATTATTGATATCGTTGAGCATTATGGTGATTCGCCAATCCCCATTCAGATGGCGCATATTTGATGAGGCGGTGCACAGCACAGTGGCTGGAAGATCGGATAGGAAAAGCTTGAGAGAGATAGTGGCGGCGATGGAGGAAGATGAAGCGTTTGGGCAATTCAGGTTTCAGTGATGGATCTAAATATGGCGTTGCGTTCATTTCAATGCACTGGCGGAGACGCCATCTACTATCATCGATCAATGCCTCACACTAGGGGAACTGCCATATACACCCCCTCTTGTTGTTGGATTCCAATCCTGAAACGGTCATGTCAGAACATTGTATTATCCTGGTCTCGCCCATACTGCACAGGTAGGTCAATGGTATCTGTAGATTACCTGGCATCGAGGGGGTTGAAATGCAGTCGCAACATCTTAGTTGATATGGGTCCAGGACGAAGACTCTCGAGTGCCCTGACTCGCGAACGCTGTACTGCTGGTGAACATGGTGTTCTCAGATACGAGCAAACATTCTGCCTTACCATCTCTTCGACACGTGGGTAAATATCTGTGGGGGGTTCTCATCGGTTCTACGTGGTTCTGTGCAGTCTGCAAGGCAATTTCATTGCCTGAAATGCAACCAATTGATGTTTGTGCTGCTTACGATCCCCCGTCTAATTCGCCCGACTTGCAGCCAGACCTTCCCCAAAGTAAGAGACGAGTATGACAATCATGTGCTCACTCCCCGCCCTGATCCAGAAATACAAAAGGACGTTTCTTCATGGATATCCTTCTCCCGAGCGTCGCACGAGGCGCATCTCAACTTGGAGACGTTCAGAGTCGTTTACAAAGCCATCCCCCGCGTATACCTGACGATGGATCCGGTATCGGCGTTTGGCACCACGGTTGGTGCTCTGCAGATCCTGGGCTACTCGATGAAGATCATTACGACGGCATCGAAATTGATCGAATTACCAAACGGAGTGCCCGCCGAGGTGCACGACATGGAAACGGCAGCGCAAGATCTTGTGGAGTCAATCAAGCGACTCTCCACAGACCCAGCCCAGGAACACGGCAAAGCTCTCAAGGCTATTTGTGTTTCATCCTGCGAAATAGCAGAAGAGCTCCTGGTAGCTATAGGAGCTGTCAGAGAGGACGCCGCGGGCAGCAAGTGGAAGATCGTTTCCAGAACTGTTCGGACAATTCGGGGGGAAAATAAGACCAAGGCCCTTCAAGCCAGGCTTTCAAGCCTACGGCTTCAGATTACCACCCATTTCGCAATCGAATCGGAGTAAGTCGAAGCGCTACCTAACCTCAAAATGAAACCGCCTTGGCCGTCTAATTCAACGCAGGAAACGTCAAGACCACGTGCAGGTGGCCCTGGACTCTATGGCAGGAAACGTTGTCAGGATTGAAGAAAAGCTTGATGCCATGATCCTCTCGGGCCGCCACATGACTTGCGCAACCTCCGTTGTGGACGAAAGCAACGAAGTAATTTCCTCTATGCAGATGATCATACACTAGAACCACAGACTGACTGCTTTTTTCTAGACAGCCTTGAATGGAAAAGTGTCGGCTTGTACTATGGAAACAATCCCACCAGAGCCGTCAACTCATGAGAGCATTCGAATACTACCCAAGGCGTTAGAGAATGCTTGCACCACATCATCCGACTTGACAATTAACGTTCGATCAGTCCAGGTCTGTTCGACGCTGGATCAGCAATCCGTTCATATCAGAACTCCCCCCAGGTTCCGGTGTGGCGAGGCTCGATGTGCTTGCTCTTGCCACCTTGGGCGATACCTGAAGTCTCCGTCGTTCTTGAAGGCCTTTTTCGGATCTCTGTCCTTCCGGGGTACTTGTTCGAACCACGCCTCCAATCTGTGGGAATTAAAATACTGGATTCCGGAGTGGATTTCCAATTACAACGTTTATCTTCTTTTCGAGAAGAATTCTTGCGGGAGCCCATCCCTGGGCTTGAGGTTTCCGAGGAAGGTTCCATGGGGTGGTCAGGATACGATCATCCGATTCTCGCTCTTAGGAGACGTAAGTGGTATTAGATCCATTCTCGAAAGGGGTCAGGGCTCTCTGCATGACGTCGATCCCAACCATAGCCGTACTGCTCTACATGTTAGTTCCACCCTGATCCCAAGTTCCGTTCATAAAAAGGTGGTGCTGAGAAGACGACAAGTACGCCGTTTTAAGGAATCAAACCGAATCATGCAGGCTTCTTCTACAGGCTGGCGCCGACAGGTTCATTGAAGATGAGAGCAATATGTAATATTCTTCTATGCTCATTCAAAGTGAATGATTGCTGAGACCACCCGTTCACAGGTCAGCGACCCAGAAGGCATGGGAACACATTTTTACCAAAAGAGGCACGCCCGCGGTCCTCGACTCCTTCAAAATACTCTTCCCATATGATAACCTGGACCATTGGAATTTCTCTCCGTTGCACAAGGCTGTCCTTGGTGTCGAAGGCTTCACGCTCTCTCAATTTGTTGATTTCAGCACTAGTGTTCCAGGAGTCCACGCCGACAATACCGATGCACAACAACGGACTGCGCTGCACTGGGCAGCGCTCCGTGGAGACTTGAGCGCAGTTGAGCTTCTGCTCAACGCCAAAGCAGACGTCCATGTGGTTGACGAGTTCAACTGCACTCCTTTGACGTACGCCGTCTCTGCTGCCGTCCCCCGCATCGTTGAGCTGTTGATCCTGTCAGGAGCAAACGTGAATCACGTCAACGGCCGTGGCGACTCTCCACTCCATTATGCATCCAGACACAAAGACGACGTGGAATCAGTCAGGATTCTCGTTCATGCCGGGGCCGAAGTTGATCGGAAGAATCCTCTGGGAAACACGCCATTCGCAGGTGCCGCAATCGCTAACAGGACTGCGGCTGGCAAGTATCTGCTCGACGAGGGTGCCGACAGACACAGTAGGAATAAGTACGGAGACACTCCGCTGCGAGAAACCATTCACCACAACTGCTATGAATTTCTTTGCATGCTCCTCGAAGACGGGGCTAGTTACGATGACACCAACAACCACGGCTCCTCCTTGCTACATGCGATTGCCCTTGAGGGTGATATCAAGACCATCCAAATCGTGAAAGCGGCTCAATTGAGCGGACTAGACCATCGACTCAAAAACACCAAAGGGGAAACGGCTATGGATTTCTGCCACAAGAGAATCGGTGCCCCAGAAGGTTTCAAAGAAGCTTTTTCAGATTTAGTATCAACACTCCTGGTCATGTCCTTATCTTAACCACAATCTGGCGAAAAATTAACTCGTCTGGATTCTAGTTAGTATTCAGTTTTTCCCCTCGAGACAGTAAAGACAGTGACTTTTTATTTCTGAACATACTGATGCGTCGCTGAGGGAATGCTAGAGCTGAAGCATTGTATTGAATCATGTGTGCTGGGATTCTGAGGGCTATCGAGGCACCTGGAAGACCCAGGGACCTCACCAGTAGTACAAATAGACAATCTGCCTTGAAGGTGATTACTTTCAGAAGTCATCTATAGTTAATTTTATGTCCATTCCCATGCATGCACACTTGTTGATTGTCCCACCGTAGCCTCGCCCATTGACGAGTCACTGTGCATGGTGGAAATGTGAGCAAGCTAGCGGACGCAAATTGCCTCCGCTGAAGCCACAAATCGTGACGGATTTGTCAACTCGATTACGCTAGAAGAGGAATCGTGTACTAACCTCATCGGTCGCTCTGGCAAATATCGAAACATGGGAGACCCTTCTACCGCAGACACGCCTTCGAAGCCCCGGGCTCGCATTGAGAACGTCAGTCCCTCCGTCTCGGCTACATCATATCATTGGCTGGCCCAAGCTCACGAGAAAACATGCCTGTCTCGCCTGTCAAAGTCACAAACTCAAATGCAACAGAGACGGTTTAACGTGTTCCCGATGCTCGAAATGCGGCTAAGTTGTGTCTACAGGCAAAGGCAAACCCGCGGCCCAGGCAAGGGGTAAGCGTTGACGAGCAGCGCTGCACTGCCTGGTGATTTGGTTGACTGACTCGAATTTGACAGCAAGGAGCATGTTCGCAAATTGGAGGAACGGCTGGAAAAAGATTGGAAGAAATGCTGAGGACCCAGGATAAGGTCTCGTCCGAAGATGCAGGGTCCGACCAATGCTCCGATGGTAAGCAAATCACGAATTCTAAGGTGATGTCTGGCTCCGGTTTAAGCGGAGGAACGATCGTCCGAGTCCGGCACCAAGGCGTCCACTCGCCTTGCGATTTCGATTGGCGATGTGGCAAACAGAGTCATAGAATCCTTTAGCATATTGGTAGCTGAGAGGCACCGCGTCTCCCTCCCTTGACGACAGCTATTGTCAATTCGGCACACGGGCACTCGAAAAGAAGTTAAGAGGATACGAAAGACATACTATTGGATCGTCTCTGGGTTTCAAGACAAACCAGCATGCCGGTAGTTCTCGGAACAAGACAGTATGTTCATACTCAGGATAGGCTTTAGTAAGCATATAGAGCAGATTACCGCCAATGCAGCCAGAGCAGCTAGTATTATGAGGAGTTAGCGCAGTTCCAATGGTGATGGCTTGGAAGTAAGAACCTACAGCAGGATCTGTGGAGGCACATTTTGATAGGTCGGTATCGAGGGGAATTTTAAAAGACCTTGAATGATTTGAAAGGAGAGTCATAAGTGACAAATGAGAAGGCGAAAGCATGTGATCAATGACGAAGTAAGATAATATAGCAATTGCCCACAAGAATTAATCCACACATCCCAGCAAATATCCAGGAGACCGCAGCTAGTAGCGGTTGGTCGGACCGCAAGAGGATCTATGAGATTTCATGTTGAGTTCAGAATGGTGGTGCCAGAAGGGCGGGCAAACTTATCTCCATGCTGAAGTGCCCCACTCCACGTTTGAGGCCTCTACAGTTCATCCCTTGAATATATATTAGTCCTCAACAAGCTTCATACTTATCAATGTTCTTTAGATACTAAAGATATATACCGAGAAACGCAGTGTTTCTGTAAGATTTGATAGTCTGGGCCGCTTTAGGATAAGAAAGTACATCATGCCTAGCATAAGATCATATAATTAGCCAGCGAACTCTAATAGGAGCCTGCCCTTGATGAGTCAATGTTGCTTGCGGGGTCTATTTTTCATTGGAGCCTAAGCTGCGCAGCCGGCGTTATCGGGCAATGCCCACCACAAAGCATTGATGTGCCGAGGCTCGGTCCACCCATGATGTGGGTAGTAATGCGGGTTGTATAGGACTTCGGGAGAGTTGACTGAATTCTATAAATACAGTAGTCAGTTACCTCTTTGACACCGTTCTTGAGTATCTCGCCAAAACCAAAACTCCAACTCGAAACTCAGGCTCGTTGCCGCAGCTGTCAGCCGTCGACATGTGTCGTTACGCAGAGGTTCACAGGAACCCTAATGGTCCAGACGATGCCAGCCCAACAGTTCTCCAGGTTATAAAGGACGAAGGACTTTACTGATAAGCTCAAGGGCAAAGTGGCCGTCGCCACTGAAACTTCGTCCGACATTGGCGTTGAAACGGCCCGAGCACTTGCGGCGACTGGAGCAACCATCTTTCTTCTAGCGCGCGACATTCCCAAAGCCAAAGGGGCCTTGAGCGGGATCCTGGAGCCTGGGCGAGTTGAGCTGGTGGAGATTGGTCACTGAACATTCAGAAGCGCTCGCTCAGCCGCGTCCGTCATCTTGCAGAAATGGAACAATAGTGTCAACGTACTTGTCAACAACGCTGGCGTTATGGCCCTCCCCTGCCTGGAAGCTACCGAAGATGGATATGAGAGGCATTTTGGGATCAATCGCTTGTCCCACTTCCTCTTCTTCCAGCTTCTCAAGCCAGCTCTTCGCTCGGCCTCGACTTCTGAGTTTCATTCCCGGGTAGTCAACGTGTCTTTAGGAGCCCATAAGATACATGCATCAACAACTCGGATAACTACAACTTCCAGAATCGTAGGCGACCTATGCCTATGATGCGGCAAAGAAGGCAAGACTTTGGGTAGACTCCCTGAAGATTGTTCACCATACAACGACTAGATATATTTATCCCTTTGCGCAACAGCTATGAAATGCAATGTCTACAATCCCTCTGTCTCTCACATAGTCTGGCGCTCATCGAATTCTCTACGCTTGGCACGCCCACTTGTGTTATTGCACTTCTTTCGAGTTGCCGCTTGAGTCCCGCTCTTACTCCCGCTCTTACTCAGCCACCATTTGCTCTGCGCTATTCAGCCAAGACACTCTCACGGTCCACCGACCTTTACGGGTCAAAGAATCGTGTCTAACCAGCCCACACGTGCCCAGCAAACTTGACCATGCGTCGGCCACCTCTCATGGCACGTACCTCGATGGAATCAATAAAGCCCTCGACCTCTAGAGGATTAGCAGGATGGCAGGTACTATCCCGTTCACCTCGGGGTCTGTCTAGGCGCCTCCGGTCATCATCGCATACTCTACAAACTCGGCCGGGTGTCATTATCGTTGGTGCTAATTGGCCTGGCCGGCTTGCCCTAGCCGTCTCACTTTCCCACCAGAAAGTCAAATCAGTTACTCCTGTGTCTCTGCTAAACTCGGCGTCGTAATATGAGCGGTTCAGTTTCTTATAACAGCTACGCACTTATCAGTCTGTTGTTCTCGAGAACAACCGCGAAAGTCACAGGATCCCCGCCCAATTGCGCCTGGTGGTGGCAGCCACCGAATTCCAGAGTCGCTCGGAACCCACGGGAGCAAGTTGTCTAAATTTGGGCACAGTTAGTCAATCTCCCCGGCCCTCTTGTTTTAGAAGGCCTTTAGAAGGTCTACGTCTTCTCTCCACCAGCGTACTAGTCCCTCGCTGCCCTGAAACTGACCATAAGCTCATGGCTCATTTCTGTATCCACAAAAAAAGAACTGCACATCGAAGCAAACACTTGAGGAAATTGTCACATGTGTCATCGTCTGAACTATGTCAGTGCGTGCCGTAGGTCGCTCGTCTCGTGGTTCGGATCCGGCTCCGAAACAGGCCATAAAGTCCGCCAGTGGATCATCTGATGCGCTAAAACAAAACATCCGCATACGAATGTCGAGAAACGGAATCGGATGACGACAGGGGAATCAATCTATCTAGACCCACCGTCGGCTGAAACAATTGCAAGGTACATCGCCGTCTTAGCGCGAGGAAATACAGCACGCCAGACTCCCACCCACCTGCTCGTGAATGAAGGAGGCTCGTTCTCCGACCTGAGCTAAGTAGCGGTCACCGGAAACGTCCCCATGGCTATGGGGCTTGATATCATCCTGCGGCTTTGTTATACAGTACTGCCTGAGTGAAATGTCTTGCTATCTGGATCATGATGCTGCTACCCAAATTGTATCTCTCGTGGGCTGTTTCTTCGCTACAGTTGTGTTCGGCAGCGCTAGAAGCTGTAGACTTCTGCGGGTCATTTTATAAATACGAACAAGTTGAAACGCCTCCCGAGAAAAATACCCGGGCCACTAGGAGCACTGTTCCGACTTAGTCCCCGCTGGTGTGGCTTGTGTCTAGCTAGACTTAGACAGTGGAAAACGGTGGGATTTGGACTAGCAATTTAGCACATGGTCTGATTCAGACCAAGAACAAGGGTCAGTTAAATGAAGAAAACGGTGCGTCGAACGTTGCAGCCCACAGATGAGGTCTTTGGCTCGCGAATTGGGCAAGACCCAACGGTGAGATATCGAATCCTGGAGAGGTATTAAGACGACTGTCTCGCGGTTCTTGAAGAGTTCAGCTTCTTGCTTCTTAACTCCATCTTCCACTCCATCTTTTCTTCTCACCCATATTCAGTCATTCATTACTGTTCAGAGTAACCTTGCCGTTGCTTCTACACTCTTTTTGACCATCTCAGTCAACCTTTTCGTTCCTTGATCAGACAGGACCTATTGCATACTCAACATTCACTTTTCAATTTCCACCGACAACATGTTGAAGAACCTGGTTATTCTGGGCAGCTTGCTCAGCCTCGCCCAAGCTGGTCCTTGCAAACCTGCCTCAGTCACCACTTCTGACTCGATCTCTGTGGCGACTGCTACTACCACTCTTGATACTTCAAGCACCGCAGTTGTTGATACTACGACCACTGAGGCCGTTGAGACCACCACCGCGGCTGTTGAGACCACCACCTCAGCGGCCGAGACGACGACTACCACGGCTGACAAAACCACCACTGCCTCTACCGCGACCACTACAAGCTCTGCCCCATCTGTACCTACCGCATGTGCCATTGACCCTCAGTGCCCGGCCTCGGGATGGAATGTTGACTACTATGCCAATGTCTTCGAAGCGGGTTACGGCAACGATCATATGACTGTCGATGCCTCGTATTACATCACCGAGGGCCTGAGCCCCCTCGCTTCGTCTGTGACCGACACGACCTACTTCGCCCAGGACTACTCGTCCGACCTCAACGGCTACCCTCAGACTTTCCCCAACAAAGACTACCCCGGCAACGCCTACTATGTCGGCTACAAGCGAACCCTTAATGGTGGCATCGTCGTAGACGCCAACAGCTTCACGCTGGTCTACCAGGGCTACTACCAAGCTCCCTCCACCGGCACCTACGAGCTCTGCATCCAGGCCGACAACGCAAACACACTTTACTTCGGCGAGGGCAATGCCTTCAACTGCGGCACTGGTGAGCCCAGCGTGGATTCCCCCGCGCTCGTCCTGGCGGCTACTGGCTATAACTACAACAACCCTGTCCGTTGCGGTAGCGTCTCCTTGATCAAGGGACGCAACTACCCGGTGCGCAACGTCATGGGTAACAAGAACGCTGTCTCAATGTTTGAGTTCACCATCAAGGCGCCTGGAGAGACGGCTAAGCACAGCTTTGCTGGAAGGGCATTCCCTGTCTCGTGCGGTCTCGACAACTAAGAAGTCTAACCAGCGCGACGGCCTAAGGGAACATTACGAGGGATACAGTTGAGCGAAAGATGCCGTACACTGAAATAACCTACCTATCACGTTAGATATAATCTCGTTAATTTGTTAATTTTAATACTTGTTTAACTATCGTTACTGTCATGAGGGAGAACATCTACACCCGGTTTAGTGATGGACTATAAGAGATAAACTGAAGTCGCCGAACTCTAGACCTGCTCATCAGTGCAGGCTTGCTCCTTCGCCATCAGACCAGATGCCTGGATGACCACCGCCGTCCTGCACTCAGCACTGCACATTGGCGTTTTGCACTCGTTCCTTGACTTGCGATCTCAATTTCCCCCCAATTATCATTTCTTCTGTTGTAATGCCGAGACACAAGTTACTACTAGTGTTCAATCTACGTAGATAGTGATCTACAGTCGCCTCTGCTCCGCCACTGTGCTTCGCCACTGTGCTCCGCCACCCAGCCCTACAGTACAAAGCTTCCATTTGTTTTTGTATGCCAGTCAGCCAGGGTAAACTTCACTAAAAACACTCGTATCCAGAATGACAAGCTCCAAGAAGCAAAACGACGAGACTCGCAAAGACACCACAGCCACCAACGAGGCGAGTCAAACGGAAGATTGGACAGGTGCCTTCCCAACGGAATTTTGCTCCAGCGAGCGTCATACTAATCTATGAGGAAAAACAGAAACGACCGATTCGAAAGATGACAAAGAAAACGATGCGAGCGACGTTGACAAAGACTGGGTGATCTTGGACCCGACGCAGCCGAGGTACTCGCACGAGTGTGTCCAGACAGGGCGAGGTACTGTGGGAATCGAGATTGGCAAGTGGCAGCGCGACTTGTTCTCGTTTGATTGCAAGAAGATGGTGCCTTGTAACTGCGACGTGGAAAGAAAACAGGCAGGCGAGGGCCATGGAGATTCGGAGAAGGGAGAACAGAAAACATAGTTGGAACCCCCCGGAACTATCCCAATGCGTTATGGACGACTTTCTTTTGCCATTGCTTTCGAGCTCCGATCTCCTCTACCCGAATCGCGAACATATGGCTGCCTTGTATATTCACCTGCGTCGGTTGCGTGGATATGCAATGGGATTTGTTTGATTGACATATACCTCGATCGAGATCTGCATCCCCTAGAAGGGAGTACGAAGATAATTGTTTTGGGCCATTCTAGTCCATGCAAATTTCTAGAGGACCCCTTCGCTAGTCCAATTCTTGCCAGCACCGTAGCCAGAGATTTTCTTTGAATCCTTGAGATTAACTCTCAGCGTTCTTTTAGATGAAGAAATCTAGAGAACAGAAAAGACCAAGTCTAAATCAGAAGCACAACAGGGCATTCCGACCCTCTAGCTTGGCTTTTCAAGGTGGGATACCACGGGGAAGGAGAATCTGCAAAGCTCGATGAGTTGGTAGTTGTCGCCCCGAAACAACATGGCCCATTCCAAACATTTAGGTCCGACATCCCTTAGCATAATTATCATTTGCCTTTCCGCAATCGTGCTGCAAGGAACAGCCCCTAAACTCGGATCCATCACATGTACATCCCCTGCCAACACCGCAAGTTCTTTCTGAGCTAAACTTTTCATTCCTATCATTTAGAGGGCTACATTGACTCTGGCATACATCACTGCAGTATTGGGAAGACGGACTGCAGAAGCCGGATGAAGAGCAACAATTCCCAAAAGCGAAACGCCCACATGTGGTACCGCCCATGCTACCGCAGGCACCGTTGGTACTGGCTTTCGTTGCGATGGTAGCAGATGAACCCGTGGAAGGTTTGGTGGTAGAGTGTTTGATGGATGATGTTGGTGACGTTGTGGACGCTTGGGAGATGGTGCTTGTTGGGCCACTCTAAATGTATCGGTAATCACCAGTGCTGTCCGAACAGCAGTAATAAGTCCCTTTCTGAAAGGTAGAGCAGTCTTCCCCAACGGAAGGGTTCCATTTGACGAATGTGGCCAGGTCCAGACTCAGCAGGATCAGATGTACTTCGCAGCCCGCTATCGCGGCAAACCATTCAGTGCAGTCCTTCGTCTCCCCTGATGGGCGTGGAGTCGGTGGCTTCCAGACTACTGGTGTCGGCTCCGTAGGGTACATACAGTAAGGCACTAGAGGCTTGAGTCCTTCGTCTCCATCAGAAATGCTTGGGTTCCACCGCATAAACTGCTCCAGCGAAATGCGGTACGACTCCGCTACATCCGAAGCTGTTGGTAGGTCTCGAAAAGAGGCTTTCCACCACTCGTACTCCCAGCAGTTCTTTCGTGTGCCCTTAGCCCGAGGAATACATGCTGTCTCTGTGGCTTTGGGGTAAGGGTCTATAGCATCGAGGTCATCGAGGTAGAGGGAGCATTGAAGGCAATTTGGATCATCAGCCTCAACCGCCTCTGTTTGAGCCCAGATATGACAGTAATCACCGCCGCTGTTGTTTCATATTAGCTTGGAGATTTCATGATGAATGAAAGTATAGAATCACTGACTTGTCCTTAAGGCAGGTGAAGTTGTAAGTCCGGAGGGCATCTTCGACTTCGTGTGTTGGTTTCAGTTCCATAGAAAGAAATCTTATAAAAACATCCTCGCACTTGGACAGAATATTGTCCCGATATTCCAATAAGCTCTCATAGCAATGAGTGGTACAGAGTGTGTCCAGGTCGGATATTTCGAGATTGCGGGACTCCCAGATGAGTTCGTCTAGCAGAGGCGAGCATGTGACCTTGGAGTTCAGGGCATAAATGCAGTCTTGGCTGGCACAATCACATTCATACGTAGATCCCAGACTGTATGAGTAGTTTACAGCAAGAACCAAGATCGTCAGAGTATAGGAGAGAAGGCGAATGGTCCAGGAGCTGCGGATGAGTAAACTACCCATAATGGCAAAAGGGCGCGCAACAAAAGAACGGAAAGGAAGAATAGAGTGAATAAATTTGATAGAAAGGGGCCTTGAGGCAAGGAAAATATTTGTTGTAGGGAGTTCTCAAAGTGATGGTAAAAGCACCGAAAGAAAAGCAAGTTGGGATATGAGCTGGAAGTAGAAGGCTGAGGTCTCGAGCGGTCACTACCGGTGTCATGATGCGTTTGCAAACGACAAGAAGCGGAAACCCCCAAAAGCTTGAGATGAAGGATCTCCTAAAAAGCTTTCATCTGGAACTAAAAGCCCCGCTTTCGTAATGGTCGAGCGGCCCAATTTTCTTCCAATCTGCTGATTTTGTTCGTTGTTGGTTGCAAAGCGATGCGTTGGTTGAACACAGAGCTCCGTCGTTTCAGGCTCGGGAACGGGCCGCCGCCGTACGCGGGCTTGCTCAACAGAATACCCGATGTCGCTCCGGGGAAAGTTCGCAGGTAATTACTTACCGTCGTGTCGCTCTCACTGATGCTTCTTAGCATTTTCCCTCTCCTTAATACCTATCGCAATAGCACAACGCCACCACCTTCGCCTATCGATTCCGCCCGAATATCCACGTCGGCGGTTTCCTTTCATTTGCCATGTCAGACTTTGAATATGAACCAGATGATTACCGACCGAATCCGATCCGTTTCGACACACCAGGCTATCCCAGCCTAGAGAAGGACAATTTTGAACTACGAGATGTCGAGGATGACTCAGTCATTATGGTACCAGGTTGTTACCAGAATGACTGGAGTAATTTGGATGACTCCCCATGGAGAGAAAGCGCCGATGCTCGGCGGTGCTGGAAGGTGTCTCATGCATATGAGTACATCGGCACACCGCATCCTAGAATAGTTCGGTAAGTTGGGAGCTGCGTTTCACCTTACTCAACCTAAGGCCAGAATTGATACGAAGAAGCTATAAGGGAAGCGATCCGTGGACAGATCTGCCGCTGTTTGAGAAACCCTCAGGCCCTGGGCTTGCTTTCCTACTCCTCCATCACAAAAGCTTGATCTACGCGCCACCCTTGAACACGGGAGCTTGTCGTCCTCAGACACAATTCTTGCCACTCATCTATCAGTGGAGCTTGCATGCACTGACAGCTCTGTCTTTTGCCACTCCCGAGGCCTCCTCCTTGGCTTTTTCGACGTGAATAACTTCTGGCTGTCCAAGCCAGACCTGTCCCTTTCATTTGTGGGCTTTACCTCAGCCGCATTCTTCGATGGATACAGAATTCTCAGCAACTACCATACGTCTTTTCCCTTCCACCCTCTTGAACCGGATGGGATGGAGGGCAAAACAATTGAGCCCACAATCAGTACAGACATGGTCACGTATGGCGCTCTCATCTATCAAATAATGACGGCTTTCTGGCCGGGAGAAGGCTCCAACATGGGGCCAGAGGTGATAAATCTGATTAAAACAAGGAGTCTATGGCCGCGTCTTGAGCACCAGTACCTTGGTCGGGTAGTGACAAAGTGTTGGGCAAAAGAGTACAAGGATACGGAAGAGCTCAAGGCCGACCTGGTGAAAGCTTTAACCGAAGAGGGATGGGAAATTGAAGGCGACGACACGCTTAGAGGGTTTGATCCTACAGGGCTCATTCCATTTAAGGAGGTGTACGAGCCCTATCTAGATATGTAGACGCAATCTAGTTGTTTGCCCGGTATCTGCTTGATGACTGCCGTTTAGCAGCCCTCCCTGAGAGGGTGGGGTCGTCCTGCCTTTTTTCTACTTTCTTTTCAACTTCATATTTTCCCCTTAGACTTGAAGAGTTTGTCTACTTTCGGTACGTAAATTCTTGCTGAATGAATGTCATTTAATTTTCGCCATCAAAGCTGCGGTTGCCTAGTATGCCTAGTGACGCCATGTTGCTTCGCTTGTTGGTTGAGCGTAAATAAAACCGGACCAGGCTACAGCTTCGCACGCAACGGAAAAGGCGCAACACAATCACTCTCAATCACCCAAAATGAATACGGCCGACGGCACAAACGCAGAATCTCACGCTGATCCTCAAGACGAGTTGGCCCCTGAGGATTGCCCTGTTCCCACTCCTGGCCATGTTGAAGTTATTGAAGAGGGGCGTGGGGCTTACCGACCAGGCGGCTTCCACCCAGTGTACATTGGCGACGTCTTCAACGAGAGATATGAGGTTCTCAACAAGATTGGCTACGGTGTTTACTCGACAGTCTGGTTGGTAAGAGACCTGAAAAATGAGTGAGTCTGCTCTTGTGACGCGTCATTGTTTGCTCATACGACTAATGATCCACCACAGAGGAGGCCCTGAGACAGCCTTCCGGGCCCTGAAAGTGTTGAGTGCTTTATGCTATGGACAAGGCTATGACACTTTTGAGAAGGAAATCCTGGCTCACCTACAAGAGGCTGACCGTAGCCACCCTGGCTACGGCTATGTCTGCCACCTGTTGGATGACTTCCAGCACCAGGGACCCAATGGCGTCCATGTTTGCCTCGTCTTTGAGCTCATGGGGGAAACTCTTCGAAGCTTCGGTTGCTGGTTTCTCGAAAACATGGTTCCTAATCCCGTCATGCGGAGATTTACCATTCAACTCTTGATGGCCCTGGATTATGCTCATGACCACAATGTCATTCATACAGGTAGGTGGCATATTTTTCAACCAGCAACCTGCTACCATTAACTGATGGCTCTCATTAGACATAAAACCCGACAATATCTTCGTCAAGTTTCGGGACCATTCTCGGATAGAATCTGGCTATCTCGCTGAGGTTTCCATCCCCAAACAAAACAGAGCCGAGGAACAGTACACAGTGATACCCCACGCACCACTACGCCGGTTCTACTTTACCGAAAGAGATGGCAGGCATGTTGATGAATTTGACATTTCTCTCGGAGATTGGGGAGTGTCTAGCTGGCAAACAAAGCATCTTATAGAGAAAATCCAGCCGGTGGCCCTCCGCTCCCCCGAAGTTCTTGTTCAGGCCCCTTGGGATGCGAAGACGGACTGGTGGAACCTTGGTGCGGTTGTTCTTGAAGTATTTCGTGCTGTTCGAATGTTTGAGGGCTGGGTTCCTCCCGATGGACATTACGAGCTCAAGGAGCACTTGAGGGAGATTGTTGACTTCTTCGGGCCCTTTCCAAAACAGCTACTAGAGCAAGGAAACCAAGACATTGTCAGTGAGGTCTTCGACAGTGAAGGACGTATCAAGGACGTAACACCAACCAATCGACCGGGGCTAGAGTCCGAATACTGGACGACTGGTCTCAGCGAGGAAAGAAGGGACGAATTTGTTTCGTTCCTGAGGGCTCTGATGAAAATCAATCCTGCCGACCGCTTGGAAACCATGGACCTCCTACGTCACCCCTGGTTAGGTGCTGTGCGGTAGTTCCTGTGGAGGAATAGTATCCAGTAGATAAACACTAGAAATAATTCTAGCATGTCTCTGATGATCTTTTCATGTGAATGTCATCTTACGATAAATGCGCAATGTGCACGACGTCAAGATCCAGTGAAAGAGGATTCCGACTAAGGCCTTTCCTACCAGCAACAACCAAATTTAGGCATACTGCCAACTTACAGGCAGAAGTTTCAGGTGATTTAGGCAGTATACAATTCAAAATTTAGTTTTCATGCATAATAATTTTCCCACAGTGACAGATTACAACTCGATCCACGAAAACTGTGTTTCATTATAGTTGAAGTCTGAATTTTACGAACTCAACTGCAACGACAGCCTTGATCAAATACAATCACTCAACCTTTTGAGACTGCAGCATCATCAAACCCGTAGTTGCAAAACCACGGGCTTTGCCGACGATGACAATAACGATAACACGGCTTGGCGACCAGGGCATCGTTAAATATGCAATTCGGATCCAGTTGGTTCCAGTCGAAGAGAAAGTCGGAAGAACCCTGGGAATATGTCGTGTATGCGTACAAGGTACCAGGGCACATGATATAATATGCACTGCAGCCACGGCCATCGACAAATTCGGTGTCAGCGCGCATAAGCAAACACGGAATACAGCACACCGGGCCCAGCTCCAGTGAGGGTCCCAGAGATTTCGACATTTGAGCGCGATGATCTAGGCGAGCTCACATCTGAGAGAAACTTGGGGGAGGAACGCGGGTCGTCAGCTGAGAGAGAACTAGCGCTCGGGTTGGAGACAGTCCAAGGGACATAGCTGTCTGAGTCGTCATCGAAGATGGCGCTTATGATGCACAAGGGCGGCACCGCGCTGAAAATTGCCACGATCTCTGATACTGTAATTGAGGCCTCTGATGTCATGGCTTCGGTGGTCGTCGAAGGGCCTCTACTGTAGTTGTCTCTGTGGTCGTGGATGAGGAGATTGATACGTCAGAATTCGACAAATTTGACTTGCAGGCAGCCGTTCCCGCATCTGTTGACCCCAAGTCGACAGTGACGACGAGCCTTTTCTTGTTTTCCTTTGGTAAATTGGTGTTCAAAACTGCCTGTCCTACAACTGCTTCTCTCCTAAGATCGCGCCTGTCGGCGCCAAGTGCTTCATTTGACCAACGAAAAACGAATGACCGAAGCCTACGCAAGCCTGAGTATAAGACAGTGGCTCATCCATTTCGGCTTTAAAAAATACTTCTAGGCATGTAATACCGCGCAGGCTGACCTCGCGTCCAGGCCTCTAGGCCAGATCGTACAGACACTAGGAAATGGCTCTAGTCAAAGCCGACCTCGTCAACTTATAAGAGATAGGCACGTTTCTGACCAAGGTGCAGGTCTCCCACCGGCGTCACTTCTAGAGGGCCGGGCCGGACCCATTTAGGTAGTTTAATGTCGTATCAAAGATCAAACAGCCGAGACCAGAATCCTTCTGAAATTTACGTCCTGGCGTCAACTGTCAAGCGCCTATATTCGATCTTACAGTACCCAATACTGAGGCTTGACTTTCCACCAGTTCAACAATCACACGCTATCCAGCAATATCACTGTAATGCGCTTCTGGCCTAGCCCCAAGTTTAGTTAGCCAAGCGAACCAATCAGTTGGTCCATCAGCAACCATCCCCCCATGTTGTCGCCATTATGTAATGATCTGTGACGAAATCCCGCAACCATCAGCTGAAGAGCTTCGTTCGTCGTAACACCGACTCTGCACCGAGTCTTGAATGCTGCTAAGATGGCGGATGGTCTCAGTATTGCCTCTGGTGTCGTGGCGCTAGTGACTTTCGCTTTTCAGTCCAGCGCTGCCCTCTACACAACCATTCGCGACTTCCAAAGCCAGGACAAGAACGCCCGGGCGCTGAAAAACGAGCTGGCTGATCTCAGAGGAGTATTACAGTCACTCCTTGAAACCGTCTCCAGCAATCCCGATATCAACTTCGAAGCCCTCAGACTTCCGTTGTACCGCTGCGGCAAGACTTGCGAGGAATATGGCGAGCTGATTGCCCGATGCACAAGGCACTCAAACGCATCCCGGCCGAGCGTGCGGGACTGGGTCAGCCAGCAATATCTCAAAGGAGATATTGGTGACTTCAAAGATATGCTTTCTGGATACAAATCCACCATAAACATAGCGTTAGCCAATGCAAACATGTAAGATCCACCATCCAGGTCCATAGTGCAATCAGCTGATCGTTCGAACTTTGCAGACGCATCGTTGCCTCAATAACGCCCAACGCACTCGAAGAGTACAAAGACTTGATACGAGATACGACTACTGATCTAAAAGAGCACCTGCAACGGCTAGATGAGAGAGTGCAAAGCTTAGCTGTGTCTGAGGCCGAAACATCTACGCCAGATAGCACCGAATGGCTGGCCATGCTGGAGGAGAAAGAGAGTACCCAGCAAGGCTTAAGCATGTGTTCGCAACTGTCTATACAGATCGAGAGGATTGAATCAACATCCAAGGAGAATCCGCAGTTCTCGCAACAGCCTTCAGCACATAAGTATATCAGGAGTGGTTTGGGTGTCGCTAAAAGCTCCATCCATTCCCTAGTCTCACGCCTTCAAACCCACGAGAGCGATATCGAGAGGAGGATGGAGGCTTTGAGAAAGACAGTGCCCTTGCCTGAGCAAGAGGCACAGATCACACAAATGCAAGAGACCAAGGAGAGCATTCGCCAGTGTATGAATGTTGTCGCTGAAGCAGGCGAGACTTTGACTGATTCACGATGCAACATTTTCGAAGATATATCGATGGCTGATAGCAGCTACGGCATCTCGGTTTCGACTGTGAAGGACCTTGTTATCGCGAGACGACTTAACCTTAGCGGTCAGGCGCGTTACGTAGGTGGCCAAATAAGCGATGAAAGCTACCAAAAGACGATTGGTGGCCTGACCCAACTGGACCTTGAAAGCATCCGGTATTCTGGGCAAGATGTCGGCCGGCCCCCTTCTGCTAGTGACTCGAATACCCGAGGCACGGTGCCAGCTGACTTTCTCGATCGTTACGGGCACGGTTTCAAGCTATCGCCGCCAAAGACATCCACCGACCCACCGCAGGATACAACCTAATGGTTTACGATTAACTGTACTCGTGGGCGATTCTCGGGTCGTTTGTATAAGTCTATGAGCCCTCAGGGTGGCAGTGTCGAAGGTTAGTTTGGGTGAATGCTCGTGGTTCCTCTGTCATCACAAATCGCCACGTGAGTGTCGGCGTCGATGGCATAGGCATATGGAGTCAGCCCACTATGGTAGTTAGATTAATCCAAATAAGTAGTAGCCTATTCGGGGTTCCTGTGAAGTTCTAATAGTCCGAATCATGCTTAGCCGGAAACGTTATGAAGATCCTCCGCTAACATACCCACAATATCAAGTAAATGCACTAATAGACGGCTCAGAGTTGCTTCAGACAGTCGAGTGGTACAGGTGATATCCCGGTGGGGCCTAAAAGATGGACTGAAGTTCAAAAGACGGTACAAGAAGAATAGTGTGCCGGTACATTTCACTGCCGATGTGGCTGGACCAGTAATCGGATCTCAAAACGGATGTGTGAGGCCTTCATCGCCCCATCTTGTCATACTGGGTCACGTAGGTCTGACATTTCATCATGGATGGTAAAAACCAATCAGCCTTTCTATCCTATCACCAGACTACTCGCTGATACCGCAATCCATTACTGTGTTCAACAGCACCCTACTCAGTATCGCACAACATGATTCATGCCCGCTGCTGAGTATTATATTACTCCGCACTTTATTCGGGCCTCGTCTGTCTATTTAATCTATTTAAATAGCTTCGACAAAGACGCACGAGACTTTTACAATCACAATAATTTCCGCCGGCTTAACCACAATGAGCTTCTTCAACCTTCCACTTGGGGTGAGGCTGAGGCTGGGGTCTTCTGTTTTGCTCTCGTATATTTGGACACGCATACGCACTTAGTCAAGGAGCAGCATCTTCCACGCCAGTCACTTGCAAGAGCCACAAGCAGCCAAAACAACGAGACAGAATATTGCATCCCATAGACGCAATGGACTAGGTATGCCCTTCTCGGCTGGTGCGTATATACCGGTCACCCCGTTCTTCAATCAAGTCTTGGCAGCAAAGATCCGATCAGCGCCCTCGATAGGCTACCGCAGTTCTCTGAAAGCTCCTGAAACTTCTCGCTCTTCCATAGCTGTTCAATATTGCAAGCAGCATAGTGAACTATAAGTTGCTTTAACCGCTCTGGAACCAACTCTTGGAAGCAAAGCTGCACCAGCGCCACGATGTCGTCAAGATTGCCTTCATCTATGACTAATTTCATCAAGGTTTGGTGAAGTTTGTCGAACGAAATGTTCATCAGTCGGACAATTCCGTAGCGATCGCCTAGAACATAAACTCGAGCGTGGTGTACAATTGGGTTTGCGTGATCGATCGATAGAACCTCAACTTCAAGAGGTTCATCAGAGAGAGGAGGCCAGGAATACTGGAACTCATTCCAAAGAATCTCGCGCCTGGCTAATCGCTTTTCTTTCTTTCTTGAGCGTTTTTCGAATCCCCAGGTATTGATAGCAGGCTCTCTAGGTCGATCTGTAATATCAAGAACTTGCTCTGGGGCAGGTGGCTCTTCGATCGGTAGCTTTTTATCTACCTCTCTCGGGCATGAGTCATCAGGACAACGAGCAGCAGGCGGCTCGGGGGCGTCGTAATCTCCTGAGTAGACGAACTGCCAGAAACTAGTAAAAGTTGTCTGATCGATATCGTCCCACTTCACACAAAAATCGTCCGATTCCTTGAATCCTCCTTGTACCAGAGCGCCAAGGGTGGGCGACTGGTGCGCCAAAGGGCGGAATGAATGGTGAATTCTTCAGCGCCTGGTCCAACAAGGAACCTGAAAGGCCGGGATGTCGCGACACTGAATCCAAATCAGTCCTCCAATTTATCTCCGTGGGGATAGGCGACTTTGCGAATAAGCTCACGTTTTCTTCGATATATCTTCCATCGTTTGAACCTGTCGGAGTGAAAGGTGTAAAACGCGGAGGCCTTTCTAATATGAGTGGCAAATATTGAGCTTTGGTCGAATCTTTTCCTTCCAAGAATCGTGTCGAGACTTAATATAGTCAGTGTTGTGAGATGATTTGAGACGCATGTCTTGATTAAGCCAGTCGACTTGGCGTACATCGGCCATGCAAGTGTGCCCAGTTCGCTGCACTCGAGCCTTACCCCTCAATCTTGGCTGAACTACGGCTTATACTGGCCGGGGTTGGTCCTCGGTGCCTCTAATCCACAGAGCATGGTAATCCCACGGCAAGTCGTGCTATTTGTCAGACGTCCTCGAAATCCCACGCGTTGTCCACCTGACCTTCGCTCTCGAGCCACCAAAGCCGTTAGCCCGAAGTGCTTTAGGCCTTGACTTCAACAGATTAGGCTCATAAGTACTTCGGCTACGATGACTTGTCTAGCTGCTGCATGTACGCGTCAAGAGACTCTGCACAGCTGTCGATCTCTCCTGGTGAACTTGCGATAAGAACCACCGAGAAGGAGCCGACATCATCCAGGTCAACCAGCTGCTCTCTTATTTCACAGACCTCGAGGCGCTGGAGCTTCACGCGGAGTACCTCGACCAGTAGGACAAGGATACGCCGGTGCGTGAACTGCCAGCAGTGACGCCAACACCACCTTTGTTTTTCATTAAGCTCTGCGGCTTTATACCTCGTAGCTTCGCATTACGGGAGTCTAACTGGCGATATTCCCATTATGCCACGACCGCTAGGTAACTTCATTCCTGACTGCGACTACTCTGGAGGGCTTTTTTGTC
The DNA here is from genome assembly GCA_013756995.1 of Neonectria neomacrospora. Lineage (NCBI taxonomy): Eukaryota > Fungi > Ascomycota > Sordariomycetes > Hypocreales > Nectriaceae > Neonectria > Neonectria neomacrospora. The sequence goes on from JABSTB010000146.1 coordinate 110,495, forward strand.
TCGCCTTGCCAAGATTGAAGCACATATCTCTCTATCAAGCACCGGAAGGCGTTGGTACCAATTTAATTGCTTTAAGCTGGGCTATGCGAGCAGAGAGGATGTTTTCTTAAGGACTGGGGAAGCTCTGGATGACCTCGCAGACAACACTGAAGACTTTGGCTCTTAGACGCTGGCCAGGAACAATACACGCCAACGCCGAGTGATAGAGTATCGCAGAGTATTTCCAATTCAACACCAAGGGTGAGGGAAACAGAGCTCTTATCAGCATGATCGAGACGCTCGTGAAAGCGAAAAGTTCACTCGCTTGAAGAAGGTGTACCTGTATAGCATTGTCGTCAACGGAGATGGATATGACCGTCCGTCGAACGACGTGCTCACCGGCCAGTTCATGTATGCATCGGAAGATCCAAGAATCAAGTGCGAGACGAGACTTGGCTCGCGGTGTATGTTCGAAGAGCACGAAGGTCGTGTGTACGGAGAAGCGCTGTGTAGTTACGTACTGCTACTAAGGATGATGAGGACGATTGGGCCTTTAGACGGGCTAAGTTTGCTAGCCAGTGTCTGATAACTTTCTATTCGGTTGAAGAATGCTTGAATGAGATGTTTTTCGCGTCGGAGCGACGAGCCGCAGCTGAGAGTCTCCCACATTAAGCCTCTAAGAATCGGGTGGGACAAAAGCCCGCCACCCCACAACTGCATCGCGACTCTTTGGTATTCTTATGTACCATAGTGGAGATACAAGGACTTTAGATCTTTCTCACACCGCCTTCTGCCGTGTAACAGATAAATTGAGTTCCCCGCAATGAATCAGGTATTTGTAAGTAAGTGCTCAGGGTCGTCGCCCTATAGAACCCATGCCCCCGACGGCCCGACGGTTCCCGCTCAACTGCACTTCCTCACGACACTCACACATCACGACTAAATCCTCAACAATGGCTGTCTTTGGCAAAATCTATTCTTACCCCGGAAACTACCGGGTCCAGAGGGTAAGCAGGACAGCTTCCAGTGGCAAAACCGACTGCTAACGCCGCACCCAAAAGGCCCAGGTAGCAGCCGAGCTGAATGGCCTCGAGGTCGTTCTGACCGAGGGCTTCACCATGGGTGTGACCAACAGGGAGCCCGAGTTCCTCGCCAAGTTCCCCGCAGGCAAGGTGCCCGCTTTCGAAGGCGCCGACGGCTTCCTCCTCACCGAGGGCGCTGCCATCTGTAGGTACGTGGCCGAGAGCGGCCCGGCTGCCGAGCAGCTCCTGGGTGCCGATGTGAGAACTCGAGCCCGCGTCAACGAGTGGAGTGCCTTTGCCGAGGCGCACTTGGCAACACCCATGAACCTTGTTGCCGGCGTCGCCGTGTTCAAGTATCTGCCTTACGATGAGGAAACCTTCAACATCATGGTGTCTCAGTTTGGAAAGGGTGTTGAGAGGGTTGAGGCTGCGCTCGCGGGCGGCAAGAAGTACCTGGTTGGCGACCAGGCCACTCTGGCGGATATCATGGTCGCTGGTCCCCTGTTCTTCACCCTGGGGTTCCTGTTTGATGAAGAGCTACGGGCGAAGGCGCCTGAGACTGTCAGATACCTGAAAGCGCTGTTGGAAGAGCCCGCATTCAAGAAGGCTTTTGGCGAGCCGAAGATGATTGACGTGCGCGTCAAGCCATAAACTCGATCAAGAGGGGAGAGATTACGTTAAGCGTTATTGTAGACCTAATCCAAATGACTAAAAGAACATGACAAAACCTAGGTCCGTTACACGATTGATATTAAGAACGTCCACTAGCTTTAATTGCTGATCCAGAACTTAATAGTTCTGCTCTCTGTTTCCAAATAGCCTCCATAGAGCGTTATAACTGCTGTATTGTTCCAAGGAGTGCGAGCTAGGAACTTGAGGTCTATGACAACAGCTTTCGGAGTATCGCCGACAAAGAGGTCAATTTGCCTACCAGTTAGTAACAGGTCATATGAGACTGGTCTTTTCTTACTCTACGAGTTACGCTCATATTAAAGCCCTTCCAGTATTGATCTCCAGCGCTCGTTACCTATTTCGTCAGCAAAATTCATGAATAGGAAGTAGGATAAATTGATATACTCCCAACTTGACTGTGAGCACCGACAAGCTACGGCAGACTTTGTGGCTGAACATCTAAGCTTCCAATATATCGTAGTGGTTGATTAATACTGGGAATGGCTTTGCTAAGAACATTCTCAAATCCTTGTTTCAGTGTAATGGTATCTAACAATTCAGGCTTGATGGTCTCGATGGTGGCAAGATATAGGTTCCTTTCATCTTTGAACATGCGGAGGCTCCCGGGAACAGAGAAGACACTTTCAGAGCACTCTAAACCTCCTGCAGCGCGCGGACTCCGGCGGAATGACTAGCTTCACAGAGATCGAAGTCGTGTGTCAAGTTGAAGAGGTTAGTGTATTTGAAGACGCGATTGTAACTATATCTGAACAAGGGATCGCATCGTGGTTTCTTGGAGGCCGCTCCAAGTACCATCTCGCAGTAGTACTCCGGGCATTCGATGGCACTGTCAGATGCGGCACTTCCCGATCCGTGCCAACTCCAATTATGTCGGCCAACTAGAATATTCTGGTCACCGCAATCATCCCGTTTGGGGCTGGCTCATACACTGAGAACTCGTCTGTGTCTCGCTCTCTTCGTACTCTTTATAAACCTCCTGACCCTTATTACCTACATAAGTGAGAATGCACAGCTGGGATTTTCGTTGTAAGATCTTGAGTCATCATGAGTCACTATGATGACGTGGCTGTCAGCGCGGGGAGATCTCACCCAGTTAGTCACACTCGTCAGATCTTTGAAGATCATCCCACCTAGGCAGACTCCACGGGCTGAGTAGGTATTTGACTGCTATAAAAGAGCTCATCAATTTTCCTATTGATACGGCATCAGACTAATCATCTTTCAGTTCATGACGAGCTGCTCAATTTCTCACAATACCTCCTTGCGTTTCACTTAGCGATCTGTCTCTCGTGACTTCATTCGAGTATCGATGGCACAACCCGGAGATGAAAGCGCGGTCCTCGCGTTTGACAAAGAACTGGCCGAGGCCATCTGCAATCTCGAGATACCCGACAAAATCAAATTCTCCCCCGACGGCCAAAGGGTTCTGTATTCAACGAGCCTAAACTCTAGCCACCGCAAAGGCAAAAATCACATATCGACACTATGGCTTGCGTCAACCACAGAGCCAGCTTCATCGCGCCGCTTGACCTCAGGCCTTTTCAATGACACCACCCCGACTTGGCATCCCAGTGGGAATCGGGTGGCTTTCGTATCCGACCGCTCGAAACCAGGCGAGAGCTCTGCGATTTGGATCATGCGCCTAGACGGTGGAGATGCAGTCGCCATCACGCCAGCCGATAACTCCGAGGACATTGAAACATTTGTCTTTTCTCCGAATGGAGAGACTATCGCTTATATATCTCCCGATGAGAAGACCGAGGAGCGAAAGGAAAAGGAAGAGAACGACGAACTTGATCCGGAGATTTGGGGTGAACGGTGGGATTATGCTCGGCTCCGGCTTGTTGATATGAAATCCAAGGAGATGAGGACGCTTGTCGCAGACAATCGTCATATCACTGGCCTGGCCTGGAGTCCTGATGGGAAGAGCATGGTGTTCCAAAGCAACGAGAACCCACACATAGAGGAGGCCATGTTGACGGGCACAACCATATCCATCGTCAACGTCGAAACTGGCCAGGTCAGGAACATGTGCACGATAATGAACGAGCTGATCGACCTAACCTGGGCGCCCGACGGTAAGATTTATTTCATCTCCGGCACACCTGACGACAAGGACTCTGGAGGAAAGGCCGTTTACACTATAGATCCCGCGGCAGTCTCGCCCAGGTTCGTCAAGGTTGCGTGCGGTGAGACGGACGATGCGTCGTCGCTCGCAGTGGTGGGCGAGAAGTTGCTAGTGAATCGCAGTGTCAGGCTCATCAATATCATCAGCGAGCTGGGCGGGAAGGATCTGTTCAAAAAGGATACGGAGATTTGGACATGGGACGTCTTCGTACATCCCAAGACGGGCGCTCCAACTCTCGCGGCCGGCTTGTCGGACGTCGATACACCGTACGAAGTCTTCATCGTCGAGGCGGGCCAGGACGACGTCAAGCTCTCCGACTACGGCAAGCCGCTCAGCAACCGATCCTTTGGCTCATGCACAATCCTCACCTGTCCATCGGCAGACGGAGAGGTCGAGCTTGACGGCCTGTATCTGACGCCAACTGCCAAGGCTGGACAGAACGGTGTGCCTACGGAACCACTGCCGACGTTTGTCATGATCCACGGAGGGCCGACAGCCCGCAACTGCGACTGCTTCGACGCGACCGCGTTCAATTGGGCTCCATACGTCCTCTCCAAAGGGTACGGCGTGCTGCTTCCGCAGTACCGCGGCTCCACGGGTCGAGGTGAGAAGTTTGCCTCGTACAGCATGGGCGGCCAGGGCAAATATGACTACGCCGACGTTATCTCGATAACGGACAACGCCATCAAGAAGGGCTTCGCGAACGGTGAGAAGCTCATGGTGGGCGGGTGGAGCCAAGGCGGCCTCTTGACGTATCTGTGCAGCGTTCGAAATGGCTTACATGGCCTCGGCTGGCGCTTCAACGCCACCGTCGCGGGCGCAGGCGTCTGCGACATCGAGAGCCTCGCTCTGACGGCAGATCTGGGCTCTACGTACGAGGTCGAACTCGCCGGCGGGCACAGCACCTGGACGCTAAGCCGCGACGACACGAGGAACCGCCAGGGCAGCGCGTTATGGGAGGTGGCCGGAGCGGTCGCCGAGTCTCGCCGCCGCGGAGAGCCCGTGATTCCGCCCATGTTGATCCTGCACGGAGACAAGGACGAGCGCTGCCCGTTTTCCCAGGCCGAGGGCTATCGCCGCGCTTTGAGGGCCCACGGGCTGCCCTGCGAGTTTGTGGCGTACCCCGGCGAGGCTCACTCTCTGGAGCAGCAGAGGTTTTGGCTGGATATGTTGGAGAGGATCGGGAGGTGGTGTGATGCGTATATCGGGCCGGGGGAGGGAGAGGTTAAGTTGGCAATTAGATGATGAATTCATCATCTGATGACTGTATTTATCCAAGTTGGGTTCCAGCCCTTGGTCTAAGATGACGGCGAATCAAACTGTTGGCTTGATATTAAAATCTGGCTTAGGCTATTCAAATGATGCGGTTAAGTTGTGATATTGGGATTCAGCAACATCCAGTATCAACGACTCGGTGCGACAATTTCTAGAGAATTCGCCGATTAAAGGTCGTTATAATGTCGAGGCATACCGTACGTGTGGATAACCATCCCCTCTTCGAACCCTATTCAAAACCGTTTCCCTATCAGGATTCTGTCCCTTCACACCGTATCGCTTGGTTTAAACTGCAATATCTGCTTCAGAATGGAGACTTTGGACAACTCCAGGGTGTTTTCCACATAACACAGAGCAGTCAGGTCAGGAAGCAGGTCAGGAAGCTTGGAAATGTGGGCAAGTCGTCGTTGCACATCATCATCGTGCTGTTCCCGTAGAAAGGGTTGTTGCATAGATTGTGTGGATTGTCCGTATTAGGTTGATGTTCAAATAGCCCTATCAGATATGTTGGTTTAATGTAATCAAATGGCTCCATATACTTCATTCGAAGCTCTTGACGCTGAGTGTTGACTCTCAAGGTGATGAGTAACTGACACAAAGTGGCAAGATCGTAGCAATTGATTGACGTCCCTTGGTGGGCAAACCCGTATCGGGAATTTTCAAATAGCCACAGATCTATCCAGCAATCGAATCCATGGTTCTTAGAGAAAAGGTTCCGAATTGTGCGCGCTCCAAATGATAGATACTGTTAGCTGCCGCTCCATTTTTCGTAGTGATGAAGACCAGATTCAGAGAACAGTGCGTTGACGGCGAAGCTTGCCCAATTAAGCTCAACGTGATGCGGAATCGGATGCCTTTTCATAAAACGCTGTGGACAGATTTTTTCCCACGGGGAGAGCTGCATCCACCTTGGCAGATAAGCATCCAGGCGGAGCAAGGGAAGAGGTAGTCCGCCTTTCTGAAAGAAGTCTGCCAGATTTGGCGGGAACACGTAGAGCTCAACCGGAATTTTAGTCCAGTACTGCAAATGGTAGGCTTGTCCCGCATAATTTGGATCGTCAAGCGTCCGTTCGAGTTCCCCTTTTAGCAACCATGGTAGAGCCTTCGGTCTGCCGTCAACCACTGGCTGTCTTAAGACAAGTGATTGCTTCAAGGGTCACGCTGGCCCAAGGCGAATCTTTTATGATCTTAAGATCTTCCGGCTTGATCGGAGCTTCGAATACCGTCGAACCGTTCAAGTTTGCAGCCACCTTGCATGCGTTGCTAATACGATGGTAGTCCGCAATACCGAAGAACAACTCGACCAGAAACGTAGCACTAGTATCTAATACCGCTGGATACGTCTCCTTCTGGTGAAGTCTGTAGACAGCTTTCTCGCCTACGTCATAGAAGAGCTGTGCTATATTCACGAGGTGGTTGTAAAGAGGATAGACTAGCTTTGAAACCTTAATCGAGCTGATGAAGTCACATAACTGTTTCGCAGGCATATTGTAAGAAGTTATTATAAGCCCATTCGAGCATGTAGTAGCTTTTATTACGGGTAGCAAAGAAAGATACGAGAGAAGCTCTAGCCTTAACAAAGCTACGGTATTTAGTACTCTTAGAAGAGAGCTATAGTATTGAGGTTGGAGGAAGGACGCTAACATAGTATCACGTACCCACAGCGCACCAGCGAAGGCACACCTCATAAAGAGTGAAACACGTGCGAAGCACTAGAGACGCCCCTAAATTAGGGCGTTTCTAGCAAGTTATAGAGAACCTCAGAGATTACTCTTACAAAACCACCACCCCTACCTTCAAGCTTGTAGTAGCTCTCCTTCGGACTACCTGCTTCTATCACGCTTCTGACCTTTTGGCTCTGACACATAGTGGGTTGGTAGAAGTTGGGTGGTGAAGCCGGCCGGAACGTGGTCAATCTCGAGTCCCTGGCTTAGGTTGGCTCGGACTAACGAAGCAACAAATTCTCGGTGTCGGGGTTGGAGTCGTGTATAGGCTGTGCTGTGACACGATATCTGCTCAACTTATTCTGACAAGCCACTTCGCCTCGCAGCAGCTGCACACTACATCTTTCTTCTCTAGTAGTTGACAGATCACAACAATGTAGTTGAGGTATCCAGAAACTCCCAAGTGTTATCATAAGTTTGATAATACGCTTAGTGAAAACCTCAGGAGTTATGAATGCTTTCATAAGTATTACAGAAGTCTCCTCTCTACGTATCTGTCAGGGTTAGTTTCCTCACTCGTCTCGAATCATCCATTCCGTGTTTTCTATCCCTCAAAAGACTCTGCAGTTACAAATCTCCGTCAGTCCCACGAGTCTCTGTCTACCAAATCAGAAGTGGCCTAATGTTTGACTACGTAGCTATATAGGTTGACCTCGCTAGCAGCCTGATGCTAACGATTCAGCTCGATTATTTCCCACCCGCACTCAGGCTGCTGGGCTTAATTCAACCACATCGTTCAAACAATGCGTAGTCTACCCAACAAGCTTAAATCAAAGTTCGGTAGGCCATCATCCCTGAGAGTCTCAACCTTCACCACCGGGGAGCCTGCGGACGCGCCGACGAAACCGCCCGATCTCGCTCCGCCGAGTCCTCCGCCGGTGTCTGGCTTGACTCTCGCTGCTCCAGCTTATGACCTTCCAGCGGGACTTTGAGATCAATCCTATGATGGACTGAAGACCAAAGAATCTGCTATCGTTGAAGCGTATAAAAAGATCTTATTAAGCCAGCTCCTAGACGCCGAGACATCTTTCGAAAATGCCTCAACCACAGCGACCAACGCCATCGAGTCAGATCCAACCAAAAGATGGAAGCAGATGGAGCGCGTGGTTTAGATCGGGCTTGACAGAACCGAGAAAGATCCAACCAGAAAAAGGAGGTCCAGAAAGGAATTGATATGTTCCAACCGGTAAGGGAGGCGATTGATGCTGGCATCAGAGCTGCGTCCGAGGCTGCTTTAGACTAGGCTGCCGTCAGCTGCGCCCTAGAGATTATATCAAGGCCTGTCACGAAACTATGGAAAGTCTTGACGGTATGGCCTACGTTGTATCGCGAAAGGAGTGGTACTGGGACCTGACAAAGCTCCTCCTGGACGACAACCGCGCCGACACGGATGTATGCGTAGGAGCCTGTATTCTCTCTTCCCTCGTCTAGAATACCATTTGAAATGTTTAGTAAATGTTTTTAAGGAATGGAATGGTGAATCCTATACGTCAGGTATGGAACTATCTAGCATAAACCTGAAAATATTCCTTTTTGTTTTTGGGTTGTGAAGCGGAAGAATTCGCCAATAAGAAGCAGGTGGTGGAATATATTATAAAATAGAGACCAGAACCCCAAGTTGAGACAAAAATGTACGCGTAGCAATGACGGGGATCGTCGTTTCGTTGCAACCACTCCAGTGCTCAGAGAAGGAAATCATTAGGTTCTCACCGACTTCAACGTCAAGATACAATATGGCAAGACCCATGTAACACGTCATGACATCGATTCTACTAAAACGCAATACCAAAAGCTAAGAGAAGATATAATGACATACTATTAAGCAAAACACAACTCCCGATGAAGTCTCAGCCTTCCATCTGCCTCGCATCCCTTGTTCCAAGACATTCCCCAGGCTTATTGCATTAGGTCTATATGT